>JARJDW010000231.1:0-13934 GCA_030264715.1 Adinopsis sp. GC000173
TTATTTTGGCGTAGGTAGATATTTGCTTTATTGTCTAAATATTGTGCCAACAAAACAAAAATCCATGCCGGTCTTTGTATATACAGTTGAAACCGCCAGCCAGCCAAACCGTCGATTTTTGATATCACATCATCGAATTTAATTGAATAAACAATCCACACTATTTTACACCAACCAATATTAGAATTCAAATAATTGCATTCGATCAAAATTATTATTTAATAATATAATACAAAAATGAGTCGTCCCGCAAAAATGTTCATTCTATACCTAAAAACCTGACGTGATTCTTATTATAATATAAAATAATTTTCAAGTTTTAAATTACAGATTATATTAAATTTCTGTGCATGCGGAGTCATGCACAAATCACGTATATATATGTGCAGGCATTTATTTTTTTGGACATAATAAATTCATATATAATACAAAACCGAGTCGAACGTAAACATCTGCACACACGACGACGCATTCATTCCCATCTCGAAAGTTTTAAAAGATTTCATTTATTCTATTGTTTTTACTTTTACGATACGAGCATATAATAATAATTATTCAATCAAATTGCATCAACAACAACAACATGCAACAGGCAATGAATAAAAAATAGAGTTACCTGTCTGCCGCTGCGTATACGCAGATGTTCCATGCAATATAAATAATAATGCACGAACGATGATGCTTATTAAATAATTCTTTAACGTATTTTTACGATTATGTAACACACGCGTTTATTCAAATACCTAACTAAACATTTCGTATTGTTTACGGGTGCGGATAAGAATGAAAGAAAGAAAGTCGACGTGTGTGCATTGCATTCATGATGGTAGTGCATCGTGCATGCATAAGAATTATGTATTATAACATAGTATTAAATATTTCGAGATGACTAAGAGAGTAAAAGTAATTGAATTGATTTGATTTATGATTGACGATTTGGTGATTCGGTTGTGGTTAATGGCCTTTCCGGATTACGATAATGTTTGTGACAGAAATTCAATTAAATAATGTATAAGCGTTACTTATGCAACCAAACGTACACAGTATTAACTAACTAGTTTCAATTGCTCTTGCGTTGTAGTATAGTATCGAAGTTTTACTATACATTTTTAAGTGTGTTTAAGTAGCTGATATGATATACTAAGTGGAGTTACTAGTTTGTTAATTAAAATTTGATTACTTTACTTGTTTGATTTCTTGCTTAGAATATAAATCACACGATCTCTCAAGTTAATTTAAAATTAATTAGTAGTAAAATATGAAATGCGAAACAACAACACCCAGTGCAGTGCAGTGCAGCGCAATTAAATTGCATGCACTTTTTTTTCGTTTTTCGATTTTTTAATCGTAAAATGCAATAGCTTATTGAAGCATGAAATTCGTGCAATTGCAGCCGAAGTCTTTTGCGCGCGGATTGATTTGTTGCTATTGTTATTTGTTTGGTCACGTGTTGGTGATTAGGAAACGTGCTGTGGTCGCAAGTACCAATCAACATACAATTGAACCGCAAAATCAAACCCGTGCCATTTACAATTATCCGATAAAAAATCGTTCACTTCACCTAACGAAGCAATAAGTAGCGCGCCGTATATATTTAAACAAGATTTTTCCTTGACGTTTTTTGTTTTTCGAGGTGCTGTAGTGTATTGTGGCAACCACACAACTCAATTATTTCAGCCTCCAGACCGCACACATTTACCAAAAAACAAATAGATACACAATGAGTAAAAAGTGCTCATTTTATACCAAAAAAGACCATAAAAGAAATGAAATAAGCTTTTGTTGTATGGCCGTTGAGGTTGTAACGTAATGACACTTTTTTTTCAATTCGTATAACATATATATATGAAATAATATTCTAATTATGTATTTCCGTTCTTTGCAGATGTGGCCGCTGAGGAGTCAAAAGACACACGAGAGGGGGAGGATGTAACGTTAGAATGTCGTTTTCCAAAGCAAACAATGCGAGAAACGCCAACGTATTACTGGACCCGCAGTAATAAACAGAAGCATGACAGTGTTGCGATTGGAAACGTCCATTTGGACAGCAATTACAGGTAAAATCATGCAAAATAATTAAACACACTTACCCTAATTGTATTGGGAGAGGGAAATTGGATGGAGCAGTAGCTGTAGCAGCAGCAGCATCTGAAATGAGATGAAATTTTAATATCTGCTGCATATCAAAAATTTTACTTTGGCAAAAAAACAAAAAATACAAGCTAGCTAGAAAGTTATATCTATTGGGGGGCAAACTAAAAAATTAAACTTTTATGACATCTTTAAACAACTTATTAGATTTTTGTTATATTGTCTAAATATGTTAGAAACTAGGGTAGTCAAACTAAATTGAAAACCAACCTCTGACAATTATCTGTTACTATGATAACTATGATAACCTCAATACTGATCAACGTGACCAGCCTATTTCTTTATATTTGACATTTGCATTTAGTGACTTTTGGTTGGCACTGCTTTAGGACTTGCGGTTAACTTCATGTATTACCAAAGAGTACTGTATTACCAAAGAGTACTGTATTACCAAATGACAGTAGCTTATACACGGATTAAAGCTTATTTATATAATATAACAAAAATCTACGCATATCTTTGAAGATGGCTCAAAACGACAACCAAAACGTCATACAAGGCAAAAAATCAGAAAAAAACAAGCTAGCTAGAAGGTTATATGTATTGTGGGAGGAAATGTTGTTCAACTAAAAAATAAAACTTTTATGACATTATTTCCCTCTGTAAAATGATACATTGATTAAGGAAATTGTTCAGTTTTGTCTCATTTTTTCCTTCTTTTCTACGTTCCTTCAAGGAAATGCATTTAAGTTTTCGAGGAAATAAATCAAAAATGTTGTTATCAGTCATGGCACAATAATAATAGTGTTGTAACGCAAGGAACGTTTTACTTTTTTATTTCGCTTATCAATCATCGATCGTTCGTTATATAGTATGCAAAAAAGTCGCATCGCGCTGAAAAATCTAACTAATTAGTAGCAGTAAAGCAATTTACATTATTTACATAAACCATTCTTCTTATTGACATTCACGTATTGTATTTTATTTCCACTATCGTAAAGAAAAACAACTCTTTACTTGTACATCTCACGTCGTTTATTGTATTTTGAAGAATAAAGGAGAACGTGAGAAAAATCGTGGATGGGTTCTCTTAGTTTTTTTGAATATATCCAACACAACGCCGGACAATGCGTCTCGGTGCGATGTGAATTGAAAGCAGGCGATGATTTTTTTTTAATGTATTCTTTCTTTCCATTCAATTTTGCAGATTAAATTATCATCCCGAGCAAGGCATCTACGATCTGCTAATCTACAATACGAGCTACGACCGTGATAATGGCAAATTCGAATGTAAAGTGAAGGCTGGCGGTTCGGGAGCTGATTTGCACAGTCAGGAATACTCGCTAACGGTTCTAACCGTGCCACAACCACCTGCAGTCATTCCATCCACTCACATCACAACAACCGAGGGCAAACGACAGGAGCTCACATGTTCGAGCATTGGCGGTTCGCCCGATCCAATTGTTCGATGGTACAGACAAGGTAAATAATGAGCCATTTTCCAACTTATTAGCGTGATATAAAGAGGCAGGCAGAAGAAGAAGAGATACTATACTATGGTGAAGGGTGTGCTTCTATAAATTGTTTTGCGAAAACGAAATAAAAATGTGCAAAGATTAGAGCGAAAAAGCAAGGAGAGGAAATGCTAAAAGAAAAAATAAATGAGAACGCTTTTACTCTACGCTATCTTCATAATTTATACACATTTTAAGTCAACAAACTTTAGTCCTGCATAAAAAAAGTTGCAAGCAAAAAAAACGAGGAGGAAAAATATAAACGAAAACATTGTATATACAATTTTATTAACGCTCGCATATTATGTAATTTCATTCATTAATTATTCTTTCCTCTTTTGTTGTTGCTTTTTTTTTGGTGCAGTTGTTGTATTCACAAATCCATTATTTATATGTTATAATCATGAAAATATCTACTACTCTTAATGCAGCATGAATGTATTTTTTCGCGAGGTATAAATCACCGAAATGTATATGTGTACTCGCTGTACATTTTCATTCGTTGCATGAAAATGCAAGAACGATGCATTTCTATACAATGAAAGAATTTCGTTGCATGCAATTTAATTTTTTTATCATATTATTAGATTTACTCGCCGGCGCACTATCATAAGGATATTGACTATTTAATTTTCATGGCTGGCTGAAAGATATCCAATGCAATGAAGAAACAAAAAATATTTTGCATTAAAAGAAGACGAAGTACGAGTAGGAGGATGAAAAAAAAAGTTGTGAACGCTCACAAACGAATTAATAAAGACTTAAAGACGCTTTTTCTTCTTCCTTCCACGAAATTAATTTTTAATTGCGCGCTTTTATAAACAATATTATATAAATATATTAAATGGCTTTTGTTGAGCGTAATTATTTTTTACGAGCGCCGACAGGAACGACATTTATACTGCAAACTTGTGAAAAGTCAAAAGCATGCAATATTTTGTGCAGCAATCTTCCCGCCGCTGCTGCATTTTTCCTGATGTGAATGTGTTGTTGTATTATGAAATAAATTACATGTTGTTGTAACATTGTAAACATGCACAGTTTAGACATCATAAATTCGCAATGAAACTAACATTTTCTATTTATTATATTGTTTCATTTTATATAAAGAATGTGCATCTATTTGTACTCGATAGATTCAATAACCATACATCCAATCACCGTGAAACTTTGGGGAGTTGTTTAATATAGTTCAAAGAAGGTTTCTGGTATATTAAACATTAGAAGAAGGCGTTATATTCGATAAAATATGTTGTTTTGTGAAAATAGTAGAACTGTCAATTTGACAGCTGCCAGTGTGACAGGATAAACATTCAAATATTCAAGCATTTGCATTTTCTCCTAGCAGAAGATCAAATTTATCCCTCTGTACCGGCAGGACAGAAGTAACGCGACGAATAATTTTCTTTAAGACTTTAAAAACATAGTCAAATTTTAAACTGGAAATTATTCTAATCAATCTTTACTGAGCCAGAGCAAAGAGGTGCTGAGCTGAGAATGCTAGTACTGCATATTATTATATAGAAAAAAAAAGAAAATGGTATTCATGAAAGACATTTTGCTTATGCTAATATTATTTCATCGTCATTTTCAAGAGCGACGACGGTGATTCACATTTATTCAGTGACAAGGAAAATCTGTAAAGAGTACATCCAAAAATACGGAAAATTATAATGCTGCTGCCTCTTGCCTCTGCTGCCTGCAAAAGAGATCAAATAAATACATAAAAAATATTTTGCTAATAAGGATTACTACAATTCGTAAAAAAGAGTGCTGGATGCTGGCAAGTGAAATCCAATTTATATGCAAATGCATTCTTCAATATTTATTTATTATTTAGAAAAAAATTAAATAGAAAACACAGCGCGAGGAAAATCTCCTTAGATATGCTTTTATTATTATTAAAAAAAGTTTTTTTCCTACAACAACGAAAGCATAATGCACTCTTTTTTTGTATTACTACTACTACTAGCGCGGCAGCAATAAATTAATGAAAAATTTAAATAAGAAAAACGCGTTTTGTGCTCGCTGTCTACTAGTTGCCATAAATTTTCCCAGCCGGCTAATAAGAACTCAGAAATAAGCAGCATCATAATATTAATCGAAAAAAGCAATTAAGAATTTTTTAATTTATTTATTGGAGCAAAAACTGCAAACTAGAAATTTCTATCTACACACATGTAATGATTTTTTTGCACAGAAACAGGATGACGATTATTATTATTATTCAACTTGACTTTTTTCTCACAAAAAAAGGCAAATGATCACTAATAATAATTAAACTGCAATCTTGTAGTATGTGAACAAGTTGCACTTGTTCGTCGTTGATGAATCCCTGACTTGAATAGTTTCATTAGAACAAAGGCATATATACAAGAGGGAAAAAAGCAGTTTTGTAGGTGAAATTAATTTTGTGTGCTATCTCTTTTAGGTAAAATAAAACGGTAACAAATTTGTCTCGTGCGCGCGGGTATAAAACAAGGAAAATATATTGGGGTAGAGATAAAAAGGAATTAGGACGTTATGTAAATTTCAATAAGAATTGTATTAAAGCGACGTTTTTGGATGGGGAACAACGCGCGCGACCATTTACTTTTCCATGCATGCATGTGTGATGATGGCGCAAGAAAAAAGAAACGAACCAAGATTTCTACTCTACCCTACTACACGTACCTTTTGTTTTCTCACCCACTATACAATTTCGTTGCGCGCAGAAAATTTGTGCGAATATTATACATATGAACAAGACGATTAGCATTTATTTACGCAGCTATTCATCATCGCACAGTCGCATTTTTTCTACCTTTTTTCTTTCTTTCCTGTACGCTGTGAAACATAAAGGAAAATAGCGCGTACTTAAAAAAGAGAATTTAGTGGTGTGTTTGCTTTGGATAGTCATGTACACTACTTCCTCCCATGAAATATTCAACAAGTTAAATTATACAATGTATGTGTGTGTGTGTGTGTATGTATAGTTTGTTTTGTCACGTTCATTTGATATCTAATGCTCTCGCACATTGGGTTAAAATTTCAAAAGGCTGTTAGTACCACATTTAAAATGTGTTATATTTTCAGATAACTTTCGGGGGGCTTTAAAATGAAACGTATCCGTTTTCAAATCTTATACAAATGTAATTAATTTACATCCTTTGTTTTAGCGCGCAACTTACTTGTTGCGCGAAAATCAATAAAGAAATATAGTATATCTACGCAAAATATATAATGAATATTTATATGTATAAACTATAAACAAATATACGAGCGCCGTTTAGTTTTATATACTATATATACGTAACTGTAAAATGATAATAGATTTGTGCATTATTAGTATACTATGAAGTAATAAAAAATTGTTTATTCCAACAACACACAATGTTGAACAAGCTACAAATAGTACACACATATACATTCGATCTTTAAAATTTTCATAAAAACTTTTTCAGCAATAAAAGTTAATAACACGTTTCAGTTCTTTTATGCTTGTTTTAGACATTTATAACTTTCTTTTTTGCAAACATTATGCAACTTTGATTAATTTTAAATCGATTGCCGAAGCAAAATATTATATTAATTTTTTTTCTCCTCCATATACCTACTGATGTGATAATCTTTCATTTCTAGGATACACATATCCATTGGAAGCTGCTTTGAAGAATGGAGGATCTCGTGATCAGCCAACCACAGCAACCCTCTCGATTACGCCGACAAAGGACGATGATGAAGCAATCTTTCGCTGCGAGGTTTGGAATCGCGCGATGCCCGATGGACAAAAATTGGAAACAACGGTGACGTTGAGCGTCAATTGTAAGTAGTAAAGAAAATTTCGCTTGAATAAACCGAGGGGGGGTGCTTAATTAAAAAACTGCTTTGATTCAATTAACAATGGAAATGAAAACAAACAATCTACGAACGAAGGGGCTGCTGCCGTCGCTGCTGCTGTTGCGTGCGCGCTTGTATTTTTTTTCCATTCGCGCGCAAATGAATTAAAAGAAATCTTATTACATAAAATTATTTAATGCAGATTGAAATTGTCTGATAATAAATTAATTTAAATTTTAATCATTTCCCCCTTTTTTTGTAGAAAGAGAGTGTACTACTAGCCAACTCCTTACTTAATTCATAAAATTACGATTCAATTCTATTCTCTCGTCTTTTTTTTTTCTTCTTCTTCTCAACTGCATAACTAAATTAAAACGTGATTTATGTACTACAGTCTGGTTCCAATTTCTATTCGGTTGTAAAGAAGCGCGCGCTCGTGCGAATTACTTCTTAGACGCGTTTTAAATTTAGCACATTTCCGTTCGTTTTGCTGCAAGCATGTGTTCGATATGCATTTGAATCATCATCATCCACATATGCATCTATTATGTGATGTGTGTGTGTGTTTGTATTTTTTTCATTTGGTAGAATGGCATCTGGCAAATTCTTTCCATCAAATACGACCGGATGCACTTGTTTGTTTGTGCTAACACACACCACCAAGCAGATGAGTATTTATACCACCGCCACGCATATATTCAGATATAAAAGCTCTCATATACACACACACAAAAAACATCTATTGGGAGATTGCAAATGCCTCTTTTAAAGTTATTTTTCGTATATGCAGAAGAGTATCATTTGCAAGTAATGAATTCCATTTAATTTTTAGATTTCCCTCGTGTAGAAGTCGGACCGGAGAATCCTCTAAGGGTTGAACGTGATTCTTCAGCTACATTACAATGTTCGGTTGATGCAAAGCCTAAAGTAACGAGCGTACGTTGGACGCGTAACGGTCGACATATCAGTTCGAAACATAACCACGTCCTTCATAGGGTTAGCATTCAGGATGCGGGCAAATATACTTGCAGCGCTGATAATAATCTAGGAAAGGTTGGCGAGAAAGAGATTACGTTAGATGTGCTTTATGCCCCGATTGTTACATTGGAAGCAAAGACTAGGGAGGCAGAAGAAGGTGAAGCCGTGACTATTAAATGTAATGTCAGCTCAAACCCAAATCCCACAACGGTGGAGTGGGTAAAGGATGGTAAACCTGACTTTAGACAATCAGGAGACACCTTAAGATTAAGTAGTGTGACCGCCGAACATGCTGGAACGTACATCTGTCGTGCTGTAAATGTAATCACGCCAAGTGCCTTGCCTATCAGACGAACTGAAAAGGTCGGAAATGCTTCCATTGCATTACTCATCCGTCACAAACCTGGAAAAGCGCGCATAACGCCGGACAAGCCAATCGCAACGGAAGGATCATCTGTAACTCTTACATGCACGGCAAATCCACCCGGATGGCCAGCGCCTCAATATCGCTGGTTCCGTCTGGGACATGATAATCAGCCGACTGTGCTCGCTACCGGTACAAAATTCAACATTGCAAATGTACATATCGGAAGTGAGGGCACTTACAACTGCCAAGCGACGAATGAATTAGGCCCTGGAGAAATTTCCTCTATCAACTTAGAAGTGCACCAACCTCCTAGTTTTAAATTCAAATTGAAACCATTGGAAACGAAACGTGTTGGCGATACAGATTTTTCACTAACATGTAGCGCCAAAGGAAAACCGAAACCGGTCGTAAAATGGTTGAAAGATGACGATGAACTCACAGCTGATGTAAATCTATATGAAGTTAAGACCATAGAAACGGATAGCAATAATGGTGCCGTCAGCGTTCAGAGTGTTTTGAAATTTAAGGGAAAAGCTCGTCCGAACAGTAATGAACTTTTAGCATCCGACCGAGGTGTTTATACATGTGCATTTGAAAACGAAGTACGCAAATCCGAATCGAGCATACATTTACGAATTGAACGTAAGAACGATGAACAAAGCCATTCATATACTCAATGTACTAATTAAAATTTATGATTTTTTATTACAGATAAACCAATTATCTTACATCAATATAATAAAGTAGCGTACGATCTACGGGAAACGGCTGAAGTAGTTTGCAAAATTCAAGCATATCCTAAACCGGAATTCCGTTGGTTCTATGGTAATAATCTATCGCCACTTTTGACTTCCTCCGAAGGCCATTACATTATAAGTAATACCGTCGACGATGACGACGTATACACGAGCACGTTGCGCATTTCAAACATAAAAGCGCAAGATTATGGGGAATATAATTGCCAAGTTGTGAATAGTTTAGGCAAAATTGACGCTCGCATACGTTTACAAAAGAAGGGTGCACCGGAAAAGCCCACTCATGTTGCAGCTGTTCACATTGGACACAATTACGTTACGCTGAATTGGGAACCGGGCTTTAACGGCGGCATTGCGAACACAAAATACTTTGTATCATACAAGAAAGTGCCTAATAACGATAATATCGTTATTAAGGGTTGCGGAACAGTTACGAAATCGGCTGATTGGTCTGAAGCTGATTGCCAGCAAAACGTTCCGTGCAACGTTTCACATTTAGAACAACATCAGAGCTACGTTTTCAAGGTAGATTGCACGCGCTCTTTAAAAACCACTTTGGAAAATGCTTCAATGTGTTTTTTTCTCCTTTCTGCTTACAGGTTAAAGCTTTAAACACACAAGGCCAAAGTGAAAATTCGCAAGAAATCACTGTGACGACGAGGGTTGATCGCATTCCCATTCCCCAACGGGTTGCGTACGATCCCGCATCGCACGCTCTTTCAATAAACATCCCGATAACATGTTTGCCTTTAGTAGCAGTTGTTGAATCTTTCATATCGCACGATTCGCTCATTCCCACGTGGCATGCGTTGGATACCCTACATTTGGATGTATCTGGCATTTCACCGACTTATAAAGAAGCTAATTTGGAGCAGCTGATGACCCGTACGCATAAAGGACGTTCGTTAGTTGATGAACCGATTGGCGTTAACGACGATTACTCTTCGCGCGTACGCGTCAAATTCTGCCTCCTCACACACCACGAACACTGCGGCGATTACATCGAAGCGGAACGTAAGTCAACAAACAATTGTTTTTCTATATCGCACATATACATAACATATTTTATTGCATATAGCAGGTCATGCTTACATTAAGGAAGCGTCGGCTTTAGCCACCCCAACGCTTATCGCCATCGTCGTATCGTGCATCGTTTTCATCTTATTCGTTGGATTATTGCTCATGTTCTGCAGATGTAAGCGTAATCAAACGAAAAAATCGCAAACGAAAGATTACGAAATGGATTCCGTTCGACCAACGATCGTAACACAACAAAATCAAGCGCCGCCACCATACTATCCGTCCACTGGTATGGAGAACAAAGCGCTAGAACATTCATTGGATCTGGCGCTGGCAATGGAAGATCAGAAGAGTGTTTATGCGACACAAAATGGATATGGTTATCACGTTGGTAACCCGGATCTGCAGGGACGGCAAAATATTAACACTGGCGATTGTAAGTTATTACTTCTTTTATATGCAATCATCGTATTTTGAAATACATATATTGCTATATATGTATATGTACATACATGCATATGGTAACAGAGCGAAATAAACAAACGATCGTTTTATTGTTTCACAGGGGCGAATATGGGATATCTAGAAAACAGTTATTCGAATTCAAATAACGGTGGCAGCGTCAATTCTCAAGACTCGTTATGGCAAATGAAAATGGCAGCCGCCGCCAATAACTCTGTCAATCAAATGCAGCCGCATATAAATGTCGATCGGCAAAACTCCTACGGATACGATCCTATTACGCATGGAGGTTATGGCGCCGTCGATGATTACGCTCCTTATCCACATATCACAACACAAAGTAATCACGGCGACGAATACATGCGAAACAGTAATAATCCATCCAGGCAGGATTATTGCAGCGATCCATACGCTGCTGTACATAAACCTAAGAAGCGCATCGAGCAGCATATAGGTAAGATAAAACGCTACATTAACGCACAATCATTCCAATCTTACTTACACACATTCTTTTATTACGCAAATAGATTCCCCTTATCACGACGTTAGTGGCCTGCCAGATCCGTACTTGGAACAAATGGAGGATGAGAAACCGCCACAGCATATGTCGTTAAACTACGAGGAGAGTCTGGAAAGCGGCTATTCGACGCCAAACTCACGAACGCGACGTGTCATACGCGAAATTATCGTTTAAAGACTGAAAATACCTTAGTCGTAATATATAAAAAGTATGTGTATTGCGAGGCGCGTTTTATGAAACTATGATACTTACTATACTGTACGTACAACACAAAACGGATGCAGAAGAAATTAAAACACAACGACCAGAAGATAGTGCTATGAAAATTTAATTTAATTTAATTTTTCTTCACGTGTACCTGAGGTAAACGACTATTAATTTATTAAAACACAATTCGCCGCCGGTCTCTATATTTTGTTTTTAAAGCGTTTTAAACTCGTTCTACATGCATTAATTTATTTCAGTCAAAATGCCATTAATTAAACATAACAAATAAGGTGAATTGAATGTGAGTGTGTGCTGCGATAAATAAAAAAGAAAGTGCCCCGAATGGATTTGCACATAGCAATATTATTATATGAGTATAAAACAGACAGAGTTTCATCTTTAATTTAATATACCTATATAAAAGAATGTGATTATATTTGCAATAAGTAAACATGTTGTGACAAATTGTTGTTTCTTGAATATATATGTGAAGTGTTAGAAGCGCGACGATGTGAAGACGATCCGCACTATGCTGCTCATCCCATCTCACCGTTCTTTAATCCAATCAACGCTATATCTCACTTTTATCGCCTCGCATTCGGCTGCGATTAAAGTGGAATATTCCACCACCATATAGGATCTTAATATTGTTTCCCTATTTATTTCATTTTG
This sequence comes from Adinopsis sp. GC000173, assembly GCA_030264715.1. Classification (NCBI taxonomy): domain Eukaryota; kingdom Metazoa; phylum Arthropoda; class Insecta; order Coleoptera; family Staphylinidae; genus Adinopsis; species Adinopsis sp. GC000173. The sequence goes on from JARJDW010000231.1 coordinate 12,406, forward strand.
TGCCAAAAAAATAAAAAGATAAAACAAACTACTAAAACAAGTCAATTTACGTTGCTCGGAATGAAAAACGGTAAGCGTAGTGGGCATTAAAGTGCCTGATCTCTTCTTTATCCACGAGTATTTTTTTCAAAAATATAAAGCGCCTCGTCTCGCTTGTAATGCTTGCGCCTGTACTTAAATGTGTACTTTATTCTTTAATATTTTTTTACAATCAACTATTTGTTTGTTAGTTTGTTTGTTTGTTTGTTTTTAATTGTACGTATGTGTGAAATGATTAACTAATTCCATCCCCTTTAAAAACTTGAATGTTTTTTAAAATCGACTGCCATCTTACAATTAGAGATAAATATAGTATTATTAAATGATAATTAAATTATATTAAAGTATAAATTTAAAAAGAAAAGCAAAAAGAAATGCGCAAATTTTATGTGAGAAAAGAGTGGATATAATATTGATCTCAATGCAAATTTTATTTCAAAACAATTTAACGAGCAGAGTTTCTAATTATGAACAAATTTTATATTATATATAAATAAATAATGCATATAAAAAAAACGAATTGAGATAATTATATTATAAATGTATATGAAAAAAAAAATGAATGAACATAAGAATGAAGATACTATAAATATATTTTTGTTTTATATATTTTTTTCCTTGTATGTATTGTTTTGTAAATATTTAATGATAATATAAAAAAAAGAACTGTGGACACAAAAAACGAAACATTGATAATTATTATGTTGTAAATTATTATGTCTTAATGTGTAAAATTTAAGTTTAATTATTTTTTACATCTATTGTATGTTGTATATAAAAATATTTACATTTTTTATTTGATCATTTTTTGTAAATAAATGTATGTTTATTATTAAATCAGTTTATTATTAAATCTTTTTATCCCCGTCGCATTATTGTGAAGATTTCTGATTTCATTTCAGGGATTAGAATACAATGTGAACAAAACCGCCGCAATGAGAATATAAAATCGATCAAGGTTAATTGTGTTTGCTTAAAGTATTCCCAATAATACACGTAAATACTGAATCGATTTTTAAACGCGCGCCCTTACATACGAATGTATACGCCGTATTGTTTGAAATTTGTATTATTTAAACTTTTTTTCGGTAGTAATTACATACAGTATAGTTTGAAAACGACAAGTTAATAGAAAAACGGCATACTTGCTTCTTGTTAATTAAAATAACCAGTTTGATTAAACTTCATCATTACAAAAGCTTCAAGAGTGTTGTGTTAGTTTCATATAATTAATATAGGGGTACTGATGTAATAATAATGAAAATTTGATTTCGACGATATTTCTCCAACGTATGCTAATAATTATTTAGCATTTGCGGTTCTACAAAACTTTGTGATTGCTCTCAAAACCATAATTTTCGTACAAAAGGTGCATTTGTTCTAATGGAAGTGCTTTAAACGCTTATATTATTGTAATTACCTGCTACTTATTGATTGAATATGGATAAAAATAAATATGGATGCAGCTAAAAAACATATCATTGAAGATC
>JARJDW010000237.1:0-13703 GCA_030264715.1 Adinopsis sp. GC000173
TTTTTGTCTTAAAAAAGAAATTTGTAGAAAATGTTTAGTTAATAATTAATCCAGATTTACGTTAGTCTTAGCAGAAGGGAAACTATATTTTCGCCATCTCGATGCAAACAAGCTGAGAAATCTAAACATTGAATAATCGAGCGCTTAGTTCCCCTTCCACAAGCTCAGCTTCTACGACAATACAGACAAGGAAGGAAAAAAACATGAAAATTTATGAACGTGTTTCCAGAACAAATTAATAAATTGTTTTTATCCAATTCCAGCATGTATAAGACGTCGTTTTTAACAGTAGTGTGTGAAAAGAACTGTTTTTCATAACGTCGTAAATATTTTACTAAAACTAAAATTAATAGAAATATATTTGATTGAAATTGTATGAAATTGGATTGGAAATTACATAATTTCCTTCCAAAAAGTCTTTAAGAGCTAAAGAAATAACTTCATATTAAACTTTTCATAACTTATACTGTAAATAATTATTATTACATACACGTCTTGTATAAAAAGTGAAATTTATTCTCTAATATCTTAAAAATATTATATTACCTACGTATTTTTACCAAACAATTTGCAAAATCGGCTGTAATCTATAAAAAATCAAATTTTAGCTAAAATATTTTTGCTTGGTGTGTAAAAGGCCGACCCTATGCGTGCATCATATACTAACCATCTCTTTTACAGAGCTTCTCGTCGCAGCGCTATTACTCGTCGTACAATCTGCGACATGGCTCGTGCGAGCAAACATTCATTTAGCACACGGCCCCGCTTCGGCCTAAAAACATCACCTCGAATCTACCGTTCACACGCTCGACGTCGCTCTTCTATTTCTAATGCGCGTTGCCGAATCAACGCGCTGCTCGCTTGCTTGTTACATAGGTCGCTTGTAGGTCGCCCGGCAGCAGGTTAGTGTTTCAAGCTGCGCTGTGATGCTGATGATGATCATAATATGAAATGTGAACGTGCCACCAAATTCTTACTGTTGCTGTTCCCAACACATACACAAAACCTACTGTAATACTACACACGCACAATTTGCTGTCTCTGCTCGTTTGTGCCATGTGTAATGGAGGACGGTGTGCCCGCTTTTTTGATGCATTTATTTGCAATAAAAAGCGACACATTTTCTATGTGTGCATCTCTACACTCTATTAAACTAAGTTTTAACGTATTATCGTCCCCCTATACCTCCTTCAAACAACGCACAATATTTTTTGTATCATCCACCACACACACACACCTGCAACTTGTTATCGTTGTCGCCTCTATTTCACTCTCTCTCTTCCCATCATCTATATTTGTGTGCATTTATGATATCTATATAGAAAAAAACTACGATTGATTTTCCATTTTCGATTAACAATTTATTAATTTTTCAATTACACGCTCAAAATGTTCGATTTCAATCAAAAACCGATTTTGCATTCATAATCAAACGTAATTAGATCGTGAAGTAATCGTTTAAAATTTTAATCTCGCCGTAATTTAATCGACTATTATTTAGCACCGGATTTTTTTGCACTAAAATAGAATTTAATATTTCAAATCGATATACCATTATATGCTGTTTGTCAGTGCCGGATTTAGGAAGCTCACATTAGAGTTAAAAATTTCATTACTAATTTTAGCCTAATTTTAAAAGACTAGTATTCATGATAGTTTAATTAATATCTTAAGTTGATTATAGTAAATCCAACACTGCTGTTTGTTATCTTTTTGTGTTTAATAAAAAAACGTTACGACAATTATACGAAAAGAAGTTAAAAAAGCACACAAAAACATGTTAAAAAGCTTGCAACTTTTAAGATCATCCATGTATGGATTATTGCGGCGCTTTATTAATATCTCAGCTTAGGGTCCAGAATTCTCTTAATCCGGCACTGCTCTTCGTTGCACCTATTTATAGTTAACAAAAAAATGTCACGGGAATTGTGCGAATTTCCATATTATGATTATAAGAAACACATAAAAGCGGCGACGCGCGTGGGATGCATATTGCGGTGCAAACGATGATATACAATAAACGCAGAAATACAAAAAATTGATAAATAATTGGACCAGTTCCTGAAAATTGTGAAAAAGACTGAAAAAATGCAAAAACACAGTGAAAAATGTAAAATTGCAACGCAAAAACACAATAGAGAACTCAAAAAAGAATATGTAAAATGTGTAAAAACAGCTTGAAACTTTTAAGACCACCCATGTATAGTTTATTACGGCACTTTATTAATATTTCAACTTAGGGCCACGAACTTTCTTAATCCGCCACTGCTTTTCGTTATACCTATTTAAATTTAGAAACAAAAAAATGTCAGGGGAATTGTGCGAATTGTTATATGATTATTAAACTTATTTGCGTTGGCGCTGCAATACATAGATTAATATTAAACTAATTACGTACACTTTGCTTGCAAGAAGATCGTGACAGGGCAACGCATAAATGCAAACGATGTGGGCGAGAATTTCCATATACCAAAAACGCAGAAAATACAAAAAGTGACAAAAAATTAGACAAATTGTGAAAAAGATTGAAACTCGTAAGCAACAGAAAAGAGTGAAAAAAGTAAAAAAGCAACGCAAAAAATGAAAATAAAAAAGGAAAATATGTAAATAAGGCCTAATACTTTTTAAGACCACTCATGTACTTTATTACGACGCATTATTAATATTTCAGCTTAGAGCCTCGTACATTTTTAAAACAAGCACTGCTTTTTGTTTCAATTTATGCTTAACAAAACCTAACATAATAAACTTATTTGCGTTGGCAAATGCAATACATAGACAATATTAAACTAATTACACTACGCTTGCAAGAAAATCGTGACAGGGAAACGCACATTCTCACCGGATGAAGGCGACGCGCTTATGTGTGGGATGCACATTGCGGCACGCCAAACGATGTGGGCGGCAGCGTACGGATATTTTCATTAGCGACGCGTATACTGGAAAAAAAGCATTCGCTATAATATTCCTTCTTCCCCATGTATTTTCGAGCAAACGGAAAATGTTTAATCATTCGCTCGAAGCGACGACGGCTAACATATAGATATTCATTTTTATTGTTATTATGCGCGTTCGCACGCCCAGAAAATGAGTGTGCGTTTTTTTTCTCGCTGCCGAAAAATTAAGCTTTATAAATGCGATACATACGCGTGAAGGCGTTAACCTTTCAAACTTTTTATTGCAAATAAAATATTCATTCATTCACTTTCTACCACAAAATGTAAACAAGTGCCTTATAAATATTAGTAAAAACATTAATGAAAGCGAAAAAAAATGCGAGTTTTAACGCTGAAAATTTTCTTTATCCTTTCAAAATCTTTATAATGTTTATAAGTCAGTTAAATTTGATTTATCATTAATAAAATATTCATTTATCAGCAGTAGTTAAACAAAAATAATTTGAAAATTAAAAGATAAGGAAGAATAATATAAAGGAATGTAGTCTAATTTGAACCAATCTGACTACTAGAAAATCAGATAGGCTAGTTGTTTTATATGGAAATAGAAGTAATAAAAAAATTAAAGTAATGTAATTAATAGTATAGGGTCATTACAATGAGAGAAGCATAGTTTGTTTATATTTGCACTGAAAATAATCTATTTCATCGTAAGAGTGAATATAGTCAAGTCGTTTTATATCAAGTCTTCTCTATCTGTAATTTTTAAAAATACATATATTCTATGTTAGTTTATATAAAATTTAGATTTTGTTCAGTGGTAAACATTAATTGTACAAGTTGCCGAATTTTGACTAAAATTGGTGCCAGATTTGGACCATATCATATGATAAATCATTTTAGTCATGAAGGAAAGATAGCTCAAAAAGCAGATGAAATATAAAGGTATAGTTATAAAATGCAGTTAAAAAATTTTAAAAAAACGTTCGCAAAATTTAAACGAAATAAAATTCTTAATCTTAAAAAAACCTTAAATTTAATTGTAAAAAACATGGCTTTCGAAAGTAATTAAAAAATCTATAAAACGAATTACAATTAGAATATTCATATAGTAATGTTAAAAAGGAATAAAAGCAGTTAAAATAACAATGAAAATGAGAGAACTCAGATTAGCCGCATTTTAAATTAAAATTCACATTAAATATGCATAATTATAAGAAATATACGTACCTTTAAATAAAAATCTAGTTCAGTTTGTAGTTTTGTTTAAAAAAGCGATAAAAATATTAAACCAAAAAAAAAATTTTGTTGCCATGCAATAATAATTAATCAATTCTAAAATACAAATATTTATGTCAAAAGGTTAAAAATCACTTTTTTAATCAAAAATGTTAAAAATGCTTGCAATATCTATCATTTACTGTTAACATTATTCCATAAATGATTAAATTACATTGCATTTACAATTTCATAAATATTATCAATAATAAATGGGAAACTATTGTNGTCCAAAATGTTAAAAATGCTTGCAATATCTATCATTTACTGTTAACATTATTCCATAAATGATTAAATTACATTGCATTTACAATTTCATAAATATTATCAATAATAAATGGGAAACTGTTGTACCCAGTTTTTATTGTATATGAATTACCAATTAATATTAATTAATCACCCTATTTCAAAATTTAATTGTATCAAATTTGCTTATTATTTTTCATTTAAAATTTAATTATAAATTAATTATCTATTATAAACTTGCATAGATTCACTGTAGGAAATATACACATAATTATAAAATGCAAACAAGTTATAATTAAAATACTGCATTTGGTGTTGAAATTTTAAAAAAAAGTATAAAAATATATTATAATATATATTATAATCTTTTATCCAACATTATTTTAATTGACAATGCTAAAAATAGCTTGATAAATATTTAAAAAAGGATTACTGATTGACATGTTTGTCAAAATTAAAAACGATCTTTTATTTTTAGGCGACTCTGGTTGGAGAAACATATTTCCAAATTTTAATAAAATATTTGATAAAATTTTAAAACATTATTATTAAAAGACAGAAACTTTCCTTACAGGCTTAAATCATTCATGTATACATGTAATTCTTTAACTTAATGTAAAATTTAACAAAACATTGTTTTAGTAAGTAGTATAAACAACTATAATAGGTACTTATGTACTAGTGGCGTAAATGATAGTTTAGGACATGAAGAAAAAAAGCATAGAGAAGGCACAAAAATTCTTATCTGCTATAGTCCCTTACACTAACTACGTATATTATTAAATTACTTAAATTTTATATCGTAGATAAAGTTGATTTTTTAGCATACAATGTGTATAAAACCAATTATGTAATTGAAATATTTACGTAATAATATTGTACAATCACAAATGTCAATTAGAATGACAATGAAAACGAGGAAAACGAAAGTTTGTGACGTTTTGTAGTAAGTTAATTGACAAAAATTCGTGATGCCAAAAATAGATGGATGAATTTTACAACGAAATATTGATTGAATTGTTTTTGGCAGAATTAAAAACGATCGTTTTATTTTTAGGCGACGCTGAATTTCCCAACATGCTTAATCATTTCAAAAATAACGTTTCTGTTGTAAATCAATTGGCGGAAAGTTTTTCGTCCCTCCGTCCGCCCGCCCGCCCGCCTTGCCTCATCTCGCCTCGCAACAGTTTCTAATCTTACTATCGTTCGTACATTGATTCAAGAAAAGGGATATGTCCAATTTGAATGAAATGAAGCATAATTTCTGCTTCGATTGAACAAGTTGAGCTTTCGCAAACTATGCCATTCCGCTATAGACATGCACGGAACGAGAAGCGACCAGAAAAAAAGCGGCCAAACTTTATAATGTAACATTCTTTATAATATTCATTCTCAAACGAACGAGATCTTGACCGGGTTGCGTTTTTTCTCCTCTCTCTCTCTCGCTTGCTCTCACCCTCTTCACCCTCAATTTTTTTTCGGCGGGCCAACATTTTTGCATGCGTTTCTTGCTCGCTCGAAGAATTGAAATTCACATGACTACTTAACGAAGTAAATACGTCCAACATATTTATTGCGCGGTTTCAATTTTAAAACGTCTCCAACGAATATTAAAAATGCTCATACATATTTGTAACAAACCTAAAGTCAAACCATTCCTGTTTGTTTGCTTTTATCTACGCGTGTAGATTTTTCGGACAAGTCTAATTCAGTTTATGTTCACTAAATTGCGCACCAATTAGTGAACTTTGTACATATATTAAATTGTTGTATTATCTTTCAATTAACGCAACATTCGTTAAGAAAAGCGCTCAACTTTGTCGATATATTAACAAAACATTAATGTTAATAATTAAATTTGCATTTGTTATCGTCATTCAATAATATCTGCAACGAAATTCTCTCTTAAAGAAAAATATAATGGCTATAAAGATAATAATATGATGATTCCCAATCTAATTCTCATTTTTGCTATCATATATGTATAGGTAGATTGATAATATTATTTTTTTAATATACATATTCAATTGTGGATTGTTGATGTAGTGGAACTCGCTTATATTCAATAAAACAAATCTATTCAATAATTTAGATATTTTATTAACAAAAATTCCACTGTTTTAGTAAATTGTTTGCAGTGCTACCAGCATTTCGGTATTAACAAATTTTAAGCTACCGTGTAGCGATTTTATTGTAAAAATTGGAAATGGTTAATACTAAAACTGCGATAACACTCCAAACAAACTACCAAACCTGTTGAGTTTTTAGTAATAAAATATGTAAATTATTGAATAGATTTGTTTTATTTTTGCTTTTACACCACCTTTTTAATATATTTAATATACTAATCTGGTTTTAATCAGCAGCATATTGATTTTGTGCAAAAACTCTTAAAATGCATTTCATTAAAACTTGTTTTCTTGTTATAATTAGTATTTATATTATAATTTCTGAACGTAAATAAAGTATTTTAAACCACTTTTAACATAGAAAATATACGTGGTATATATTATTTATCGTTTTATCGATTTAAAAATATAAAATCATTTATTACAATCATAATTTTGTAGAATGAAAATAAGAAAATTGTATTAAACATAAAACTGCAATAGTCCACAGAAAAAAAAATTTAAGTGTAAAATGGCATTATTTTAGTAAATAAAGTTTATTTCGTCACAGTAAATATTCACGATAATGCAAATTGACACAAAATTCGTATACATTTTACACAAACAAAGATGGGATATATACACACAAAAATCGTGTAATTATTTCCTTACCTTAAGTATTTTTTTATTTTATATTGCAAGTATTTTCAAATTTTACATTTAAAAAGTATAAATTCAGGAATTTTAAAGAAACAATCTAAAAAATAGCAAAACCTGTGTTTTATTTACAAAACAAAAGTGAATACTCAACTTTTTATCAAAGATTTTCTTCTAAATAGCCTTAGAATAGATATTTAGAGGGTACGCGCGAGATAATAAGCAAATATATAAACGCAAAATTACCAACTTTTTCAATAATGATACAAACAAGATATTAAATTCATTCATTGCCACAAAAAACAGGTAATAATTAAATAACATTAAAAAAATTAATAAAATGTGAAATTTCAGAAAATGGCCCATATTAAATAAATTGTAGCACAAAACAATCATAATTCAATAATGTTGAAAAAGAAGTAGAATAAGGGGGCTAGTTGGAGATACCCTTCATTAAACCTATTCAAACAATGTATAACTATTTGTAATTTTTTTCATTCCTTACATTGCTCGCTGCTCGTATTTGGTTGTTAAAATATTTATTCTACACTATATTCACATTGTATATTTCATTATTTATTTAATAATACATCATTCACTGGTTTCAACTCTTTTGATAGAACCATCTTCCGTGACTACAATTAATATTCTAAACGAATTTATGTATTGTTGCCGTTGAAGATAACTCTATCAAAAGAGTTGAAACTAGTATGATGTATTATTAAGTAAATAATAAAACAAACAGTGTAAATACAGTACAGAATGGTAATTTTACCGGTTTAAATACCATTCAAATGTACACTTGAATTTAAAAATCCGTCAAATTAAACAATAAAACAATTTTCATTGCGAAATGGAAAAAAATTACTTGTTTTTATTATCTTTGAAATTATAAAATAAATATCTAATGAATATACTATTCTTTTGGTATTTTAAGTGGCATGAAACCAATTATCAACTCTTATATTGAATTCTGTGCAAAAAGGTGTTATCATTAGGAATTGGCATAAAATTGATTGAATTCATTATATTTATTAATCATGCAATAAAAGAATGTGAAAATATTATGCAATCACAAAAATTCGTGGAAATTATTGTTTAGAGATATTAAAATTCAACAAAAGCGATATTTATTGTGAATTCTATTTAATCCATTTTTAAAACTATTGAATTTTTAAATAGAAGATACAAAAATGATTGAATATTTTGGTGAATTGTTAGTTGTGTCGAATATTATCTGTATTTATTAATTGCAAAAGGTAATTTTTGAGAGCGATTAAAATTAAACAAAAACGGTATTCATTATGAGTTTTATTTGGTTCGTTTTTTATCTAAATAAGTTAAATTATTAAAATCTTCAATAATAAATAATGAAAATTTGTCAAAACATAAGATTTATACTACTTTAACAAATCTTGAATAAAATAAATAGGAAAACATAAAACATATTCATGTTTTTTCACATACCACAACAGCAGAAGTAGGTAAATACATAATTTAATATTTATACAAAACACACAACAATTTATGTAGGGTCTTTCATTAAGAACGCTCGATCTTTAAACGTAGGTACATAAAATAGGTTGTATGTTAAATGAAATATATTCACACCATTTTTTCTTCAGTTTTAAATACCATCCACAATCTCTTAGTCGTATTGTAACATTGAATATTCAATATATTCGTATATATTTGTATTATAAATAATTAACTCCAAGCAATTGAAATATAACACAATTTAGTCTTCAATTAAAGTTATAACACTTAATACTACACTTATAATTATCGCACCCTAATTGTAAATGTCGCTTACTATAATATAAAATCACTGTCGAAATATCGCTTTCTTTCGCTCGCTTACTGGATCGTCGCACAATATGAAACCACTCTGAATCTTTGTTTGGGGTGCTCGCTGCTTTTATAGACAGCCAGCATTGCTCTGGTAAGATCCACAGAGTTCTCAAACCTTCCTGCACATAGTATATCGTAACGGTATTTAGCTTCAATTTCCAAATAAAAATATTGTTTTCTTTTTACTTAAGTAGATATCTAAAAAAATAAGGGCACGCTTAGTAATTAACTTTGCACTAAAAGTTGAGATGATAATTAAAATCTTTAAGAATGATTTAAACTACTTCTTGGAAAATTAATTGAGAAAAAATCATTTGTTCAATTCGATTGAATAGAAATGTATTAAAGTTCTCCTGCAAGCAAAGGTGGGGATTAAAAACATGATACTTTAATTCATGCTAAAAATCCTTATACGATATTATATGGATAGATGATGAAGATGTGCCAATCTATTCAGATGTATACTAAAATAACTTTCAAGGAGAGACACATTAACATCTCTTAATCATTACTTGAACGCTGAGAAAACTGTTTGGTATTAATGAAGCGATTCTAAACATGTGGAAGCCTTGCAGCGGCCGCCATAAGTGGGTGCTACGAGCGCATCACAAAGAAAATATTGAAAGATTACGTATCGTAATTTGCTGAAAGGAAGCGCAAAACAAAAGCAAAAAAATAAAGTAGATATTTCCACTGATGTAATACAGTTATAAATACTCGTCAAATTGTATTACTGACGCAATATATCTAACTTCTTCTTCATACAAGATCATTGATTTGAGAAATTGGGGGGATGAAAATAGTGATTGAACAGCAAATACTACATCTGAGAAACGTTGTACTTGTAAGTGCATACTTGTACAAGTACCTATGTGTATCTACTGTAAGATCTTTAGGGAAAAATATCCATTATTTAATATATTAAAAGAAAACTCGATCATTTTTTTAATAAATACAAAATTTAAACGAATATAATGCAATGAGTTTTCCTAAAGACGGATTTAAAATGCCAATCGAAATGTTTATTTATAATTTTCAAAATTGAATTAAACCACGTGGGAGTGAGTGGGTGGAAAAAAGAAACAATTTTGTTTTTTTGGGTTTCGGATGAGTGTAATTTTAATTTTTATCCATCAGGCATTTATATACAAAACAAATATAAACATTGGCAATTTGAACTGTGTAAAATTACATAAAAGAATTGTGAAATACATTTTAAAAAATCAGTTTTTCTTACAAAAATGGGTAAATCGTTAATTTTCTTTGACCAAACAACCCTCACGAAAATAGTAGCAAAATATAGTCCAAGTTGTATTATATAAATAATTTTAAAGCATAAACTTATAATACTGAAGAACTAATGTTTAAATTATACAAGAAACTTTAAACCCAAAACTTATATGAGTAAAAATGTATCAAAATTTCTATCTAACAATAGGTATTGTAAATAATATTTTTTAGTCAATTTGAGATCAAAATGTTAAAATAAATTTTGTTCGCCAAACAAATTTACAGATTCTATAAATAAAAGCAATGAGATGATAAACACGCAGTAATTATAAAAAAATCTACATTAAAAAGTTTAAAAAAATATAGAGAAAAACACTTTTCAAATTGAAAGCCTTTAAGTTGTATTGCATAACTACGTATTTATTTTTGTTCAATTAACGAAGAAAAATTTATCTGTACACTTTTTAAAAGACGGAGTAATATATTAAAAAACTAAAAAATATTGCTTGTAAATATTGAGAAAGAAACCTTGTAAGGCTGAAGATTTAATGGTTAAATTATACAAGAATGTTAAAGCCCCCAAAATTTATGACCAAAAATATATTAAAATTCAAAAGTGTATTGTAAATAATATTTCTTTAGTCAATTTGAAAACAAATGTTGTTCGCCAAACAAATTTACACATTCTAGAAATAAAAGCAATGGCATGATAAACACGCAATAATTACAAAGTATCTACACAACGGAAAGTTCCAAAAAAATGTGTAGGAAAAAACACTTTGCAGCTTGAAAGCCCCTAAATTGTAGAACTACCAATGATTTTTTTTTGTTCAATTAATGAAAGACAGTCCATCCGTACGTACGCTTTTCGTTTCCATGAAAAGGCGGCTTATGCAACATGGTGCACTTTCCACCTGAAAGCGCGCCACGAAGTTTCTTTGATTAAAATTTTTACAATGTTTTTACTACTACGTCCTCTCAAAGCTGTAATATAACATAAAATCGCTTTTTTTCCCTCTCGCTCATGTGTTGTGGTCTATTGTGCGATAATAATACGAAACGAAGATGATCATAGAATCTAATTCCACACTATGGAATCATCTATAAATCTAGCTTTATAATAAACGAAACGCGCTGAAATTGAACTTTCCATTCGAATCCTAATACTGTAAGGATTTTTTCCCTTCTCGATGGCAATATGTAGTTTACGATACGGCTCTCCAAGCAGCAGTCGAACGCAAAAATCTGTACAAATTTTTGATTAAATCAGAGCATCGCTCGCAATTAACATTCAATCGAAGTCAATATTTTTTGTATTATTATCATTATTTTATTTGATGTTGTAATGTTGTAAAAAATATAATTAAATCATATACATTTTTTCTAGTACTTCAATGCGCACCATCACGTGACGGAATCGACGCCGAGCAACACCAGCTACTCGGAGACGATGGGCGGAGGCGGCCACGAGCTATACACGTTGTGACGGCACGCCAAGCAGCCGCCGCCGCCGCAAATCACGGTGACGGCGGTTGCCACCTCGTCGTCGACAACATCGTTGCGACATGCGGCCGCCACCGGCGGCTCATCGACGCCGACGTCGCATCGGGTGCTGATGCGCACCAGCTCGCCGACGCCGAGCACCATACGTCTGACATAGAAGCGAATCAACTTCATACTCAATCGGAACTTTTACGCGTACTAGCAAAGCGGGGGCGGCAAACATTGCCAATAACAGACATAGAAAGTTTGCTCGTCGTTGTTGGACTTGCGACGCGAACCAATTTAGTTTTTTGATCAAGGGTGCGCTGATTGCAAAGTTGGCACACATTTTCGGCTGTATTGTTTTTCTTGTTGTTAAAATCATAAAAGTTCTAAGTTAAAAATCAATGGGTAAACGGCTAATATGTAATTCCATTTAAATATTATCTAAAAAATTATAAAACACCAAAATGATTATTTATTTATTTTAAATATAAAGCAAAAGATAATTAATGGACTAATATATGAAATTTAAAACTACAAATTTATCATTTGTTAAAAGCTATATAAATATTTTTATAATTATCTACCCACACTAATATATATAAATTGAGAGAAAAAAACATAACAAAAAAACTATTTAAATTTGTTGCGTTTTGTTAATGTAACGAGAAGACAAATAACAGATAAGAAATAAGAATTGTAAAAATGCAATGCTTTTATAAGTTACAGAAAAGTATAAACATGAATTGGTTATGCAATTTTGTGTGAGTTGCAATACTTTATATTATTATATTTGTAACTACAATACAATACAATTTTTTTCTAAAAACAAGTAAATACTACTAAATAAAGGTGTGTGAAAGTTTAAGTAAAAATGCAATGAAAATAGACTAAAGATATTATAAATTTTACATTTCATTTATGATAAATATTTTCAGCAATATTAAACAAATTTTACGATTTATTGAGATTTGTTCTGCAACAAAATATAATGTTAGATATCCTACATTAGCCAAAAATACACGAAGAAGTTGAGTTGATAATAAATATGATTTATACAAAATTTAATTAAATTAGCAATACAAAATCTAAGAATGTAAACATCATTTTGTTATTTAATTTGTTAAATAATGTTTTCAAAACAGATTAATTTATATAAAGCAATACCTGAATATATTATGTTAATAAATAAATCAAAATTTTATTAAAATCTTATGATAATGAAAATCAATCATTTAAAAAGTGTTAAATACATTTTAATATTTGCTCAGAGATACATAAAAAATAATTAATTGGCAATATTTAATGACAGATATCTATGCAGAAATTTTAAGCGGGGCATTCACGTTCCGATTTTTAGTCCGACTTAGTAGAACTACTAGTTGGATAGTAGGCGCCACTCATTCTCCGACTTGCTATCAACCTTGCGCTCCAACTTCAGTCCTACTCTGTTTTCACGGTTGTATACGTCGCTCAGCCAAAAAATGTATCGTGTGACGTCTACGCAAAACGTAATTAAGAGGAAGAAAATGGCAGCATTGTGCTGTAAAATTGTGCAACCCACAATGCATGTTAAATATAAAAAAAACCGAGTCGGAAGTTGGACCTTGGAATCGTCCCTCTAAATGTTCCGACTCGTCCAATTAGATTTCCAACAATCCAACAAGCCTACTCACGGTCCGATATCGGATCCAACTTTGGAGGTTGGACCACAAGTCGGACTACAATTCGGAACGTGATTGCCCCGCTTTAATAATATGCATTTGAAAATTTATTAAATATTGATAGAAATTTACGTAAAATGCCGCAAAATGTTGTGATTTTAATTATTATATACACAATTATTGAATTTTCTATTCCGGCACAAAAAGAAGTGAACCCCACAACTCGTAGAAAAACAACAAAGACTAAACAAAAACCATTTTCGGTTAATTTATTGCATTGTATCCAC
>JARJDW010000239.1:0-35947 GCA_030264715.1 Adinopsis sp. GC000173
CTAAATCTAACATTAATAGAAATGTTACAATAATATTGCATCTTTTAATTTGAGTCACCAACATTGTTTTGTAATGAATTTACGATACAGCTGTCGACAATTTAATACAAATCTTATAAAGGGACCCGTAATTCTTAGTTTGTCCATGGCTAGTGAAGGTCCAAATTGAGCTCTGCTTATCACAACAAAACGTTTTCAACAAACAAAAAAGAATTTAAACAGTATTAAAGATGCCTATCAAGAAAACGTGACAAACAGAGCGTTTTCAATAAATTTGTAAAATATTATAATCAATGTTTTGTATGCACAATTATCAGATTAACAATCACATATTATTGTATATTTGCATATAGCATAGTGAATTTTAATATAATAAAATAACGCCACGCCAATATAAATGATTCCTATTTACAATAAATTCGTTTTCATACATTATTGAATTCAATAATAACAATAAATAAAGTTCAAACAAACAAACGGCTATAAACTGCGCAAAAATCAATTAAAATGTTTACTTGAAAAAAAAACACAAAAAAACTAATAAATTTTATCAGTTTAATGCCAATTTCCAATTTGTATTCGCTGGCATAAATGCAAATTTGCTTGCTCGTATCTTTTTCTGTGTTCCTTATTAAACGAACGATTGACTTTATGCATTTTTTTCAGATTAAATATTATTGTTGAAGTACTTATTGCTAAAACATAACAAAATGTTAATTAAAAAACAAATAACCGCTTTGATAAAAGGAATATTTCAGCTAGAAAACATCAAAACAACAACGTTTCTTATTGCAATAATTCTTAGCCTTGACTTAATATTCAATAAACATTTTGGTTTTTTAATTTATGATCAAATCTCATCGTCAATTTAGTTGCTATCTACTGTGTATTTATTTATATTACAGAAAATATGTATAAATGTTATCGCACATTTAAACTACTACATTTTCATATATGCAATATGATTTTAATGTATGTACGCGAGTATAATAAAAAAAACAAGCGATTAGATATCATTTTTATGTAGTAATTCACATATCATGAAATTGGTTGCTGAAAATAATCTTTCACAAAAAAAGGGCAATTATCCATTGTTCGATGTTTAAAAGACCGTAACATATGCAATTTTATATTAAATATAATGTTATTGTGGCTGTAATACATATTTATTAGAAAAAAATTGATACGCTAATGAAATTTTAATCTAAATTTTGTATGTTTGAATGTTGCTTATCCGGGGAGCAAAGTTTTATTATTACATTTTAAGTGATTTTAAAGTAAAGTATCGATTGTATAATGCAAGAATGTTTTCATTACCAATGTTGCGATTGAAAATTGTAAATTGTTGAAAACTGAGGCTATAATGAAACGTTCAAATTAATATTTTAAACTATATTGATGAACACTTTTACATTCTGCTTTGAAAGAAGCACTAACAAAAAGCCAAAAAATATCTTAAGGGCTGCGTTAAATATATTTTCGGTTTAACAACCACGATAAATTCGCAATGAATTAATAGATAACAATATTGTATAATTCCAGAATGTTCTGATTATTGATTATTAAAACAGTTCTTTAGGATTCATTTATTCCGTTCCATACAGTCTCCATCTTTCTAATGCTGCCGCTTATTTTAATATTCTGTTTTGCTAGGAACGCTAACAAAAAGCAAAAAATACTTTAAGGGCTGCATTAAACTTATTTACTGAACACAATAAATTGTAATGTTGTTTGTAAAAGTTGCCTTTTATTAATCTTCTCCCAGAGCAGTGATTGAGAACTTCGACATAGGAATCTTTAGATATTAAATACGTAATTCTTATATGAACCATGACCATATCAAGATTGAAAAAAACAAGGACCACACCGTAATTTAAATAAAAGTTGCACGAAGGAACAATAATTAGTAAAAATATTCCAACACAAAAAAATAATTAATTCAAAATTTATAAATCACTAAAAACTGACTTACCATTTTTGAGGTTATGTTGAAATGTTGAATCCTTCCGGTTCATGTCAACAGTTTTAAAAAATCATCTTTATTTTCTTCATTAATCGATTATCAAAAATATTTATTTCACTTTTTCACTATTTCACATATTTTATTTTATTCTAAATGATTACCCAAACCACCAAATGTTAAGCAAAGAAACAAATTGCACCAACCCTCTTACCAACACCAAACTAATCATTATAAACAAAAATGGTCTGAAAGTTGAATGATGCATTTCCTAAAATTGCAACTAATAAATGTTCGTGTCTACGAATTTGTGTATCATCTCATAATTAATAATTATTTGTTTTATTAGGATATCTTTAAACACGATGACACTGCAAGTTGATAGTCCTACTGTATATACTAGCCAAGGCGTGCCAATTTCAGTGACAGGAATCGCACAGGTATATAATTTAACGAATAAACATTGCTTATAATAATTATTGTTTTTCGATTATTATTGCCCATAGGTGAAGATTCAAGGCCAAAATGAAGAAATGCTGCTCGCCGCGTGCGAACAATTTTTGGGCAAAGCCGAATCGGAGATCCAGCAAATAGCTCTCGTAACCCTCGAAGGTCACCAGCGCGCTATCATGGGATCGATGACGGTGGAGGAGATCTACAAGGATCGGAAGAAGTTCAGCAAGCAGGTGTTTGAAGTCGCTTCCTCAGATCTTGTAAATATGGGCATTACAGTTGTTTCTTACACACTCAAAGACATACGAGATGAAGAGGTAAAAACAATCTTTATTTATAAGCATTATTTATTTATATATATAATAAATATATATACAAAAAAAAAGAATAACATATTAGATTTTATTTTTTATTAATTGATTTTATTAATTTTTATAATATAATATCATTTATTTTGCAACAAAAAGGGTGCAAAGGTATGTTTCTATATAGTGTTCTTTAGTGGAAAAAAAAAACAAAACGAGTTGCATGAATTTGTTAGCAGTATATATATATAATTTGGCACAACCGCTTCTTGTATTATAATTTTATGGTTTATCTGTTGATTTTGACGTAGTTTGTAAATAAGCACTGCTTTTATTTAACTAAAATCAATACAGGGTTATCTGAAGAGTTTGGGAATGGCTCGAACCGCCGAAGTTAAACGCGATGCGAGAATAGGCGAAGCGGAAGCTCGTTGCGACGCACAAATAAAGGAGGCCATCGCTGAGGAGCAACGCATGGCGTCCGTATTCTTGAACGATACCGAAATTGCAAAGGCGCGTCGCGATTTCGAAATAAAGAAAGCCGCCTACGATGTTGAAGTTCAAACTAAGAATGCAGAAGCTGAACTAGCCTATGAATTACAAGCTGCAAAAACAAAACAGCGAATTAAAGAGGAACAAATGCAAATTAAGGTGGTTGAACGTACGCAAGAAATCAATGTCCAGGAGCAAGAGATCGCTAGACGCGAGAGAGAATTGGAAGCTACAGTTCGTAGACCGGCCGAAGCTGAAAAATACAGATTAGAAAAATTAGCGGAGGCAAACAATAAGCGTGTGCTGTTGGAAGCGGAAGCTGAAGCCGAAGCTATCAGGCTGCGTGGCCAGGCTGAAGCTTTCGCCATTGAGGCGAAAGCCAAAGCCGAAGCTGAACAAATGGCAAAGAAAGCTGAAGCATGGAAGGAGTACAAAGATGCGGCGATGATTGATATGTTACTTGATGTTTTACCAAAGGTATGAGAGAACTCCGCAATGGAGATGAAAGAAGGTGTAACAGAGCGCACTTTTCAAAATGCATTTAACACCGGCGGCGAGGTTTTGTTTAGTTTTTGACAGATATTTTAACGACTAGCTTTTTTTAATATGTCAATGATTCTTTTCTTCGACATTTTCCATCAAATTTTTATCGAGCTTCATCAATATTGATCGGAAATGGAAGAACTACTTCTTCTCCATCTTTGAACAATTTTAATAAAAATGTTTCGATGAAAATGCAGAAAATCAAAGATTTAAAGCAACTACACTTGGACCCGCAATATAGAAACAAAATTTACGTCTTTAAAGCTACAAAACTATTTGAATGCATTTTGAAAAGTGCGAAATCGCTTCCACCTCCTCGTTCCGGATGACAAATTGATGATGATGATGATGATGAAAATATGCAAATTGCTGTTAATTTTTTAGGTTGCTGCGGAAGTTGCTGCGCCTCTATCGCAAACAAAAAAAATCACGATGGTGGCTACCGGCCAGGGTGAGATCGGTGCCGCCAAACTAACGGAAGAAGTATTTACCATTGTATCAAAGGTGCCGGAATTGGTGAAAACTATGACTGGCGTTGATATTACTAAAGTATGCAATCGCTGTTAGCACATTAATCTATAAAATATGGTTAATAACGTTTCTATGTTTTAGTCTGTTGTTCATGCTGCTTAAGAAGTGTTTCGACAGGGTTAACAACATAAATGCTTTTAAACGGGTAAAATATTTTGTATTTTCTCTTTTCAACTTAATAAATCTTTACATATATTTCTCATTGAATTGATTGACAATTGTTAACATATAAATATATTTTCTTTTTTTCTTTACAGACAGTAATTTAAGAGGAAAATCAATACAAAACAAAAATTATGTAATAATCACATTCATCAAGGTCAACAAATAGTGTTTTTCCTGTAATTGGAAGCCCCCATAACATGCATTTTTATTTTTAGTACAACAGAGCAGTCCTCTTAGATTAGTTTTTAGTTAAAAGCCAAAACAAAACCGTTAGCCCTTTTATACGTATTATATATAAATATTATATTATATTGCATTATTTTGTGTACTCACCAATATTTTCCTAGCCTTTACCAATGTGGGGCCAAAAATCTATTATGTACAATCCATAACTTCTTTACCTTTTACCAAACAAGCATTCAAGAAAGAAAAAATTGAATGTGACCTCGTGTGATGATGCCACAGCGTGTGTATAATAAAATAGTAAGGGTTTTTTATAACTAGATCAGTTCCAATTGCACTTTTATATAAAATTGTACTATTCAGTTTAAAATACAAATATATAGAATAATTTAATTATAAAAGTTATCTTGATTCATTGATTAATTGATTGATTCATTACTGAACGGTACAATTTTACCAATATGTTTCTTGTTTATTAAACAAACTAAAATATTAAATAATTGTCTTAATAAAAATTGCTAGCCTATTGTGTCTTGCAAATAAAATATTTTTTGTACTAATGACTAGTTGTGTATTAGTACAATACGTTTTATGTAATTAAATTAAAGAAATATAAAATATTTACAAACTCAACTACTTACTTAATTATTAAATTTAACACAACCATTATTTTAAATTAGTGATGCAGAATGTCAATATGTCGTTTTTTTGGTCGTTCGTTTGTTTAACTATTTTTTAAAGCCTAGTTTTAGTGAATAGAAAAACGTGCTCAAACCTTTCCAAGCAGATCGTGTGTGTACAGCTTTTTCCGATACCCACGTTTTATAAATAGCCTAATTAGTAACATGATTAATAAAAATGAAAATAAATATAAAAAGAAACACATACTCGTATCGAACTGTGGGAAACCTGTTGTTGTCTCATTCGGCTCAATCTTCACCTCATCCTCGCCTTCGTACTTCAGCTGATTGATATGCGAATACATATTTTTCACGTACTTCAACACCTCATCGTAATCCCAACCATTTTCGCTGTCTTGCACACGACAGCGCGGACACCTCTCCTTGCTCGGAAATTGTATCTTGGGATATTCGGGATCTTCGGTGATATCACCCGCCAATCGCTTATTGACATCGTTGTGTGCCATCCACAACCACAACACAGCTGAATTGCGTGAGGTAACACTTTCCAAATCTTTGGCGATAGCTAGTTGTTGGAAATGTTTACTGCAATCGTCACATCCGAAGAAGTGTTTAATGTACCCGTGCATCGCTTGCAACACCTCTTTCGGATCGGCTGCCTCATTGTAAGAGCCTTGCACAGTTAGATAATGAAACATCTTCCACAATCCGCACGGATATCCGCGTTTCTTCGGCGTGCTACCTTCACAGCTAATCCATTGATGGTTCGTTTTGAAGGCGCGATTACTACCACCCTCTTCGTCGTATTTCGCGACAACATTGGCAATACTTTGCCCATCTACTTCGCTGTTTGACTTAACGATACGTAAGATTTCACTCAAAAAGCGTTTGCCGTTCGCCTCAAATGGAAAATATTTTATCAGTATTTGCACGTAGTTTTCAAGGGCGTTCAATTTCTCGTCGCTAATATGTCGTGCCGTGCCAATTTCATGTTTTAATGAATAGCGTAACGCACTCTCTAAATCTACTTGGAAGACAGTATCACCTAATTGACGTACTTTATTCTGGAATATTCGCTTGATTTTCGCCTCCATCAGCGTGCCGATGTCTGGAATTTTAACATCAATCCATTTCCCCGTAAATATATCGGGATTGGCTTTTTGCGTGTTTATTTGAATATCCGGTTTGACATATTCAATTATCGCTGATCGTAGTGCTTCTCTCGTTGACAACTTGTCGGAAAACACATGTGATTTGTTCTGGTCGGTAATTACGATCATGAAAGGAAATTTGTTGGCTGCAAGCGCTTTTACCAGATCGGCATTTGTTGTTGTTGCATATCGAATGCCAATCTGTTTGTAAGCATGAAAATCTAATGCCAATTGGCCGCCAAGCGTGCTCGTCGGCTCATCGATGATTAAAAACCCATATTTTGCATTTACATTCATCTGATCGAATAGATTTAATAAGCTCGGCTTTTCGTAAGGTAACAATATTGGAAATTCTTTGCCACGACCGGCTTGTTGCTCCATCACCATATGCCGAACTAGATAACTCTTATGACTCTCCATGTCTGCTCCCTTCGGCACGTCATCGCCGATATTCTTTGGTCCTTCTTGATAATTCTCGTGGAAGTAACGTAGTGTGGGATATGCCATAATTTCAAAATCTCTACACAGCTCGCTATTCTCATCATCGGAACAATCAACAGCTGCTATATTCACAACGCCTTGCCATTCCTTTGTATCGGCGGCAAGCGCCTTCCACGACGGGGCAAAACGTTGACAGAAACCACACCAACTGTTGTAGAATTCCACGATGTACGCGTAAGGTCTACCATATATTTTTCGCTTAAAATTAGCCTTTGTTAGAATCTCAACATCATCGTCAGCACTGTAAAGACCTTGTCCTTCTATCAACTGTTTATACTTCTTCTGTTCGTAGATGCTCAACGAAGCATTTCTTGACAAATCAATTAAACCGAGTATGAACAAAACAGCACAAAAATATTTAACCGGATCCATGATGATTTAAAATACATATACACAAACGTTGGTTATTAAGTGTAACTAAAATACAGCACGCATACTAAAACTGAGAGAACTAACCGATTCGCTGGAAAGCAGACCGACGAATGAACGAAATGAACATCTGGGAGGTTATATTTTGATATCGCATGGAAGTGTTCAACATTAAATTGTAATTATACATTCTATCAATGACCACTGAGTTACGTTCAAAAGTCATTTGACAATTATTAATGATTTTTCTAATAAAAGCAACTGGATATCGTTTTATAATTAAACAGAATAAACAGACATTTTTTCGAAAGTATAGTTCGTGTGTACGGTACATAAAATAATACAACACATTTGTAATGTGTTTGCTGCGTGAAATTTACAAAATATACCACTCTTTTATCGATTTACAACAAATTTTTATGTATCATTGTTGTTTTCATTAGAATTTGAAAGTTGTGAATCGTTTCTTCCACGTACATTAACAACAAATCAATCAATTTTTTTGTTATCAACGATGATAGATTTCACAACTATCTAAATATTTACATAGGTACTTATTTTTATCACAAAGCACATAAAACTAATGAATTGGAATTCTATCAAGCATTCCTTAATTATTAACAATTATAATAATCAAAATATTTGAAATATTTCAATAAAATTAATTTAGATAAATGTTTAAAAATTAAAATTAATCATTGCTCGAACCGTGACAAACCGCAATTGTTTATTTCCATTGTATTTTTTCCTATTTTGAATGATAATAGACGGTAAAATAAAATAAAATTTTATGATTTGCTCATTAATTGCTGCTTGTTTAGGAACACTGCCTTGAGGAGTGCTGCCATCTTTCTTACGATAAACACTTGAGACAATCAGGGTCGGCTCGTGGCGCTTTAAAATTTATGTGCAAAAGATAATTAATCTTTGCCATTTTGCTGGTTCAGAGATTTTGGTAGAGATTTTGTCTAAAATCGTAAGGGAATTATTATTTCTAATGATATTGAGTGAAATTGACAAAAACAATTTTGTAAATTAAAGTTTCTTGACCAAATCTGTGCGTTTGATTTACAAATTTTACTCTTTGAATTGTTCACAAATTGTTGAAAAAACGCTGCCTTCTTTACACTTGAAATATAAATAAAGAGATCCGGTTTAAAATTCGATTTTTGCCATTTTCATTCGTTGCTTGAGTGATTTTATTCAAGTTTTTGTTAAAAATTGTAAGATGATTGCTATTTGCAACGAATTTCATTGAAATGGTTTAAAAATGTAGGTTACGGAACATCTTCAAAAATTTCAATTCTTTCAGTTAAAAAATCTACTATTAGAGTTATTCATTATTTGTTACGTTTGTTACATATTTAAACGCTGCCTTGAATGATAACACTAAAGATATAAATAATTAGGGCCGCATGTGACACAAACCGCTTGAAAATACTAGTTTTTGCTATTTTTAATTACGGTTTAAGCGATTTTCTCGTGGTTCTTTAAAAAATATAAGAATATACATTATTTTATAACAATTTATGAGAATTTGTGAAAAATCTTTAAAAAAGAACGCTGCCTTGAGTGCAACCATCTTTCTTATAGTTACAATACATTCAGTATAAAAATAATCTACTCGTTGTATTTCAAAACTTATATATGAACATTTAGGTTTCTGCCTAAATGTTTAAAAACTGCGACAGTTGATGGAAAATCTTTATAAAATTCATTTCTTTCACGTAAACAATAACATCAGACGTCATTTTTGAAGTTTTTACAAGTCATTGCGTATGAAGCTAGTAATCTTGCATTGTTTAGTGCATGAAAAGGCCTTAAAATACAATGTTTTACTTGATTTCTATACCAATAAATACATTTTCAAAAACTTTGGGAGGAGTACATATTCTTATCGCACATTGTCACCATCATTTACAATTAGTTAATGTTGATTAAAAACTGTTACAGTTGGTGAAAAATCTTTATACAATTACATTTGTTTGACGTAAAATATAACAAAATGTCACTTTTGAAGTTTTTCCCTAAGTCATTTTGTATAAATTTTGTAATCTTTCATTGTTTAGCGCACGAAAATGACTTAAAATACAATTGAATTGCCATAAACAAATTTTAAAATACTTTGGGAGGAGTACATTATTCTTGCCGCACATTGTCACCATCATTTTTACTTTAGTACATATCTTTTATTTACAATAAAAAAAAATCGTAATAACAAATTGATATTCGTAGAATACTGCACACAAAATTATGTAACAAATATAAATATTTTATTGTAATAAATAAACAAAACAGACTCGCAAAAAACAAAAATGCTTAATAAATTATTTAGAAAAATAGTGCATATACTAAGATTAATTAACTTAAAATATATATATCATTATCATATCGTATCATCAATTATTTAAGCTATGTCTCTATGTGTTTGTTTTTTTTGTTTTTAACACAAATCTGGAAATATACCATATACATAAAAATGGTTTGCCTTTTTTATATTCTTTATATAATAAACTTCAAGATCAGTAACATTAACAATGTATGTAGAATTTGTTAAATTTAAACACGATTTGGTTAATACAATGCATTCAATTTCTTTTATAAGTTGGCAGTTTTTTGTTAGTTTTTCTTTGTTGTTTTTTCTCTTTTTGTTCATTTTTTATATCAAAAAAACGATAGTGAAAAATGAAAAACATCCTAGAAAAATTATTATTAATGTCTAAAAAATAATTAACATTGTAAACTCATATCTATCGCTTTCTTTAGTAATGCATCTTCATCGTCCTCATCGCAATTGTTTTGTAAACTTAATTGTAACGCTCGTTGTAGCTCCTCATCGTCATAGTCCGAAATGCTTTGCGAGACTTTGGCGTCGAGCAGACTCATTTCGATCGCCGACTGTGAGTCAGCATCAAAGTCCTGCTGCAACGTGGATTCATCTTTTGGATTTGGCACATTTACAATTGGGTTGGTTTTTAATAGATGATCGGCATCGCAGTCTGGTAATTCACCAAAAATAACAAATATGGAATAGCCTTCGTTTTTGAGCTGAGCCAAAAATAGTGATAAATATGTATCCGAGATTAGTTGCGGTTTCTTCAATAACGAATTCAAATTAAACCATTGATTGCCAATCTTCCGTATTGTAAACCAATGATCCCTGTAATTACAAATGAATGCCTTCATTGCTGATGGATTCGAAAAAACGTGTTTGACGCGTTCGTCTGTACTTGAATAAGGCACTAATTCTAAGCCCCATACTTGCAATGCGCTACTGATCACTTGTACACTAAAATAGCCACTATCATCCATGTTTCCCGATGGTTGTCGCAGAAATCGTTGGTATTCCTCGCTTTCTTCACCGCATTCTGCCATTCGTACCCGTTCCGCTTCATCCATACTATGTGCTAATGAACTTAAATCGACTGGAGTAAAGTAGGGTCCTTGTAGTAGCGAATTAAGACAATGTTGGGCACATAACGAGCCTTCTTGCTACAAAATAGCATCTTGAAATCAAATCATCAGTTAATATTGCAATCTATGTCATTGATAATTACCTTCTCATGGAATATCGCCTCCATTTCTTATCTGTATAAAGCGACTGTATAAAGTAAATAATAAAGTAAAACGTATTTATAAAAAAAAGATATTAATAAAATTATGACAACAGAAAAAATAAACCAGCAGATTTGACGTTTTCAAAACCGTCCATTTTTGTTATTATTTTTTATACAAACGACCAATCAGACTAAGTCGCAACGTTGTCAGACTTTTATTTAACACTTTTTTCAAAAACACATTTTCATCAATTCAATTTCAAGCAAATAATTCTACGAATCAAATATTATTAGAAAAATTGAAAAACTGTTGCAATACTGCCTGCATCAACAGTTACATATAGTGCATATATTCACATGATTCACATACATATTAAGCAAGTGTAAAGAGCGTTGTTTACATTTCTCTCTCATTCTCTAAATCTCTAATCTTGTAATTTACATTTACATTTATAACTTACTGTATGTCAATTTTGTTTGTGTGTTAATTAGGATTTATCATATCACTTCTTCTTGATAGCTTTATTTCTAGTTTTTAGTAATTTTAAGACGTGCAATAATATAATTTAAATTTTGCGGTTGAAATTTTCATGTTATTTTCATATAAAAACTTGGCAACGTTGCAAAATTTTGGATGGTTTTTGTTTTCCCTGAACATGTTGACATTCAACATGGCGGCATGTCGTCAGTGCTGTGCTGTGTCGTGGTGAGTTAATACATTACAAAATTTTTATATATAAAATGCCAAAAACACCATAGAAAGTAGGTAAAACTATATTATTAAACCTATATTATCAATTTATTCGAAAATATGATACAATTTTCATTTATTTATATACTTATTTTGACATTTAAAATTAGACCTTTATAACCCTTTACATCTTTTGTGCCATCTTTCCTACGCAGTTACAACACTTTGTTCTAACATTTAACTAAAAATCATCTAAACTACTTCTTCTATGGCATATATCGAGTGAATATTAAATAGGATAATTACAATAAATGTTAAATGACGACACATTTACTTTCATTCAGATGTAAATCAATAAAACGGCCCTTGTTTTACTTGCGCTAAATGCACATGTTTTCAAGACGTGTTCTATTTATTTACTACCAAAACAATAGCTTATATAAGAATGATTTTTTTGATCAAACAAGCGCCGCTGCTACCTTAATTTCTCTTATCACTTATTACTTACTTAATCAAATACCTACTTAATTATTGATACATTATTACAAGTTATTCAAGTACCTCAATTCTTAATTAATTCGGTTATTTATTTTAAAAAGAATAACGATACGAATACTAAATACAAACAAACACACACGTTTATTTGTTGATGTTTGATAACGTTGCATATTCTTAAAATAAACATGTTATTTTTTGCGAATTTACATACCTCTATTTAGAAGTAAGTAATAATAATAATCATCATCACTCTATGACCATCTTCATCATCATCATCATCATCGTGTTGGGAGAGTTGTTCATCCTTTTTTTAATTCTTCTTTCTTTTCTCTGTTTTCAGCTTGTGTAACTAAGAAACTCAAAATTTAGATTAGAAAATTGAAAGTAACCAGAGCATCAGCGCAACCACTGGCCTTTATAAATCTTTAAATAAAAAATTATTCACTAAAAGTAAAGCAAATATTAAAAAAAAAATAATCAAAGTTAAATTATTATGAGAATATACAGCACAATCCAGACCCAGCACGCATTGAAGACATCTGAGGATTTTTAGTTCAACTTTTTCAGTTCCATTTAAAATTTTGAGTGACTGTGGATTGTTGTAGGAGTTTTTTTATATATTACGTAAAACAAAAAAATTGTTTCTTTTTTTAACATTGTGAACATTGTTATATTTATATATATCTATATATTGTGAATTGATAAAAAAAAATTATATTTAAAAGAAGTGAGAATATTTGCCGTTTGATACGGCTGCCATATTTGACTATAATTGTGTGGTATTTTTTGTTAATACCATAACCATTCTGTGATATTCACTAAACTTAAGAAACGACACGAAGTGAAAAGAAAAAAACAAAATACAAAAAATCATTGATCTGATATAGACTATGTCCACGAATCCTCAGTGGAAAACCTTCCAGCCGCCTGACACCATGAATCAAGATTCTGCGATAATTGACTTTAAACCTATGACCAGCAATGGTATGAAAATGAAAAGTTTTGTGTAAGTGTACAGACTTAATTTACGAATTTTTTATAGGAAAATCTTCACAGGCATTTAATTTTAATAATAGGTCACGGTATGGACAAGAGTTTCCTTTATTATCTGAAAAACCTCAGCAGTCTTATAATGGAGGTGGCAGTAATTTATTTGGGTCGGCAAGTGCTACAAGTACGAGCAGATTTCCAACGATTGGTACCTTTTCTCTTGATACAAATAATCCGTATAATAGTGCTGGAGATTCACCAATTTTCTCCAATGGTAACACTAATAATTCCAATTATAACGATTCGAATTCTGCGAATATGGGAACTAGAGAAACAGGGATTATTGAAAAGTTATTAGTAAGTAGTATACTATACATTATATTCCTACTATTCTCTCGCTCTCTCTCTCTCNATACATATTTAAATAAATGATATTTAGGCTACCACAACTAAATAGATTTCAATTCTATTGCTGCTGACAAATTGCATATTTCTAAATCAAATCCGCTGTGATTGCAAAATAGTACATTTTTTACAATGTTACAAGGTCTATAATCAACCGATTCATTTTTAAATTCAATAGAAATAAAATTAAATTTATCAAATAAAATTAGATACAATCACATTAGCAGCAACAGTGGGAAACTACTAAAAATGTTTCATATTATTAATAATGTTTTACCATATTTTCGGACAGTGGGAGTATTCTATTTTAATTTACGTAAAAGGAGGCTATCATTTTATTATTTTTTACATATCATAACGAATGTGTTATTTAATTTTGTTAGAAAGAGAATATTAAAAACATGATAAAAGGAGCCTTGATAAAATTTGAGGTTGTTTTTGAATAATATATAGTTAGTAAGTAATATACAATATCAAATAAATCGAAAATTATATATCTTATTCATTTTATAATAATTGTTTCGAAAATATTACTAATCATGGAAATACTATATGGGTTTAATTTCCATGCAAATGTAAAACATTTGATAACAACGATATATTGTCTCCTATTACTTAAATTTTGTCTATATAAAGTAAAAGAAAGGCAGTCAAGCCCCGCATAACGCACATAAGAACTTTGCTCGTTACATGAATTAGTCACAAATAATTTAACGTAAAAGCCGATAACGCTCGATTTATTGAAAATATTACTGAGATAAATTGTAAGCTACTACGTCATTTTTGTCTATTTTTTATATTTATACAAATTGCCTTCATATTTCGGAAATATGTTAATTTTTAGTTTAATTATAGATGAAAATGCAAAATCATTATCATTAAATAAGTTTGCAAAGCGAATTTTACTACTTAACATGATCCTGCTGATAAACTTTGCAACATTCTAGCAATATTGAGCTTAAATATTTTGTTGCTAAACGTTTTAAGCCTCATTAAAATATTTATTAATATAGGTATTTAAAATCGTA
This sequence comes from Adinopsis sp. GC000173, assembly GCA_030264715.1. Lineage (NCBI taxonomy): Eukaryota > Metazoa > Arthropoda > Insecta > Coleoptera > Staphylinidae > Adinopsis > Adinopsis sp. GC000173. The sequence goes on from JARJDW010000239.1 coordinate 14,464, forward strand.
AAGATACAAATTCGTTATACGGGGATTTGACTATGATTGTATAGAGATAAAATAATACTAATAATGTTCATTTTATTATTTATTTAGCATTCTTATGGCTTTATTCAATGTTGTGAACGACAGGCCAGACTATTCTTTCACTTTAGCCAATTCAGTGGAAACATAGAGCATTTAAAGATAGGCGATCCAGTTGAATTTGAAATGACTTACGATCGACGTACTGGTAAACCTATAGCGAGTGCTGTTACGAAAATAGCTCCAGAGGTTGTAATGAGTGAGGAACGTGTGACGGGAACAGTAACTACTGAAATACGTGGAGAAGGTTCAAGCGGTGACAACCAAGGTAGAATCAGTTACGAAAATCGGGGAGAATGCTTCTTCCTACCATACACCAAAGATGATGTAGAGGGTAATGTTACGTTACGCGCTGGTGATAAAGTTAGCTTTCAAATTGCCACGAATCATCGGTGAGTTTTTATTTAAGATTTAAATATATTTAAATGTGATAATCTAATTGGTTTTTTTATGTTATTGTAGTGGAAATTTAGGAGCATGTCACGTTCGATTAGAAAATCCTGCTCATCCTGTCAAATATCAAGGCGTTGTGTGTTCAATGAAAGAAAGTTTCGGTTTTATTGAACGCGCGGATGTTGTCAAAGAAATATTTTTCCATTTCTCAGAGGCCAAAACTAAAGAAGAACTCAGGTTAGGTGATGATGTTGAATTTATTATACAAACTAGAAATGTAAGTTTTATCATTTGTTATATATAAATTTCTATTTTATAATATTTACTTTATATATGTATAGGGCAAAGAAGTAGCATGTAATATTACCAGATTACCTCCAGGCACTGTAATATTTGAAGATGTAAAACCAGAAATTATGCGAGGACAAGTATTAAAACCATTAGATAGAGGGCTGAATGTACGTCATCAAACAGATGCACTTCCTGGTCGAATTAGATACCGTGCACCGGATCATTCAGAAGTTGAAATCTCCTTTGGTGATAAAGATCAAAAAGGCGATTTTACATTGCGTCACGGTGACTGGGTACAATTTAAAATAGCAACAGATAGAAGAGATCAATTAAATCGAGCCACGAATATCTCGCTATTGGATGAAAGTTTTGTGGTGTCGGGGGAGAAAAGAGAACAAGGCGTTGTGGCGTCAGTGAAGGACGGTTTTGGATTTTTAAAGTGCGTTGAACGAGAACCAAAATTATTTTTTCACTTCAATGAAGTGTTGGATTTGGAACGGGATGTTATTGTTGGTGATGAGTTTGAATTCACCGTTGTTCAAGATCAATCGAGTACGTTTTCGAATAGTCGACAAAGCGCTATTCGCATGAAACTATTACCTCCAGGAACTGTACAATTCGAAACACGAGTCGAAAATGGTCTGTCAGGTTGTATCACAAAAGAAGTGCCAAGTAATTGGGCGAGTCGAAGCCCAACAAAGAGTGTTAATGGACATAATGGTGAACAAGCTCATCTTGAATCTGGTGTTATATCTTATACGATTAATGGAAATAAGAAAACTGTCGCATTTTATTCCAAAGATTGCGAAAAACATTTTCCTAAAGTAGGCGATAAAGTAAGTATTATACAATATATGCAATATATTACATATTTAAATACATGATAATGAATAGTACTTGTTTGACGTTGATAATAATGTGTGGCTGTAATCAGTAGTTAGTCTAAAATAACGCGCAATATTCTATATTATTTTATATTTTAGGTACAATTTAATATAAATTTAGTAAAACGCAATAAAGAATTCATCGCGGTTGATATTCAAGTTATACAACCAGCTGCACAAAGTAATGGAATTTCAAAACATAATAATCGTAATCAATTATATCAAGGTTTTGTTGCTGCTCTTAAAGATGGATTTGGTTTTATAGAAACTGTCGATCACGACAGAGAAGTTTTTTTTCATTTTAGGTATGGAGATTGAGATGTTAAATAATGTTATTATTTTAATTGAATCAAATTTCAATTGTAGTAATTTTGATGGAGATACGATGAATTTAGAACTTGGACAAGAAGTTGAATACAATTTGGGCACGCGGGGCAATTCAGGCACATGTTCATCGGCTGAAAACGTAAAAATCATACCAAAAGGAACAATTATTCTACCGAAAGTATCGGGTGAAATATTAGAAGGTGTAGTTGTTAGACCACTACGTTCAGTAAATCCAGACCAAAACGAATACTCAGGATTAATACGAATTAAACAAGAAAATAATGATAAATCAAAAGAATATGAATTTGGTATTATGGGTTTAATGAACAAGCGTGAACTATTACAAGTAAGCGACGCGGTACAGTTTCAAGTTGATTCAACTGGACGAGCGGCGAATATTGTAGCTGTGCGAAAGAAATTGAAAGCAACTGTGGATGCTATCAAAGGTCAATTCGGTTTTCTCGCCTACGAAGTTGAAGAGGGAAAGAAATTGTTCTTTCATATGTCGGAGGTCAAGGATAATGTTAATTTGCAAGTTGGGGATCAAGTTGAATTTGTACTTGTAACAAATCAACGAAGCGGAAAATCATCTGCTTGTAATGTGGTTAAAGTTAGGTATGAATATTAATATAATTTATACACTGAATGCGTTTTAAATAAGTGATGGATGCTGAATTCATTTGCAAAATTCATTAAATCACTAACTTTGAAATGATGAAACGTTTAATAGTTATTAGCAGGCCAAACACGTACACTCTTCTCGACTACTAAGACTTGTTGCTTTTTCAACTAGATTGTTTTGACATTTATAATTAATACTAATGTGAATTAATACTTATTAGAAACTATTGCAATTCGTTTGTTAAAACTTTCCAATACGCGCAGCTTGGTTATAAACTTTAATGATAATGTATGGATTTGGCATTTGTTTCACATTCTCAAACTTTAAGTTCAACATCAAAGCCAACTGTAAATAGTATTTCAATTATTTCAAAAGATCCAACAAACTATATATCGTGAAAACATAGTATTATTTGTTAATCGCTAACAAAGCCGGCTCCAGAAGGTATACATACCTTGTATTGCAGGATACGGACAACATACGTCCGATAAAATTAAGAACAATTTTTAGAAATATAAAATGAATTCACAATATAAACCTGCAAAAGATATAAGAAGTGATAACCTTAAATTACGATTAGGCATTCCAAAATATGTCATTTTAACGACTAAGGAACAACCTGTCAATTTAAAATCTAATTTTTTAGGACAAGACCTTTTTGCCATACTTTTTGAAGATAATTCTAACTTTATTAAATACTAACATTAAATATTCTTTTCTTTAAAAAATATTGATAGGTTGGCTCTCAGAAGCTGTTTGACAGTCTGGATTGCCTAAGTCTTCTTCTTATGATGGTAGCCATCTACTTCGACATTCAAATTTTTTGTTGTCTGTCATTGCATTATTGTACGCAGCCGTCAAATTGTTGATTTTGATTATCTGTGCGAGGTTCATCCGATTTGCAGATTATCCATTCGCAATAAAATTTAAGGGAAGCTTTTCACGCTTGTCATTCATCTAAAATTTATTGATGGTTGGATAGCTTGGACAGCTTTTATTTACATCATGTCAATACGTAACAGTCAACCTTTTAACGATGCTCGGAAGGGCCGAGAACAAATAAAAAAAGAAAGTTAATAGGGTTGAAAGCAGAATGTTAATCATATTACAACAATTTGAAATAGGACAATGTCCGATTTAAATATTTATATTAAAATTATTATTTTTTTTAAAGACCTTAAAAAGGGGCGTTCAAATGATTCGGATTTTTCTACTCTTTTCGCTAGGTGATTAACATAGATAATAGGCAGTACACTGGACTTCTGAGTAATATATTTTTGCGACAATGCAACACATACTTAAATTTGAATCTGTTTGCAAGGAAATTTAACTTATATTTTAAATATTCGGTCACCTTTTTATAGATATCAAATAAAATTCCATCTTCCTTTTTATTTTAAATAATAAGTAATTTTTTTAAGTGAATTAATTATTCGGAAAGTCTCATGTTTCTCTTTGTCAAGTTTGATTGAATATTATTCATCAAAAATATTTTTTGCATCTCGGGGTTGCACATACCTTGGAGCCAGCACTGATCATTTATAACACCTGTTTTATACATAAACAATAATATAGCAACTTAGTAAATAATGCATAATTAAATAGCCACAGTGTGTGAATAAAAGCAATTGACGTCAAAATGTCCCATAAAAATCTGCTTTCTGTTGAATGTTTACATTCTTAAAATGTTTTCATTACTTTGTTTGTTGAACATTAAAAATGATCGATTATTGTAATATTGAATACGTGCATTTTGTACATTTTTCAGTATCACATATTTATCTAAAACATTTTTTGGTTTATTGTTTGTTCTTACAGATGTGTTTTTGTTTCAGCGATGTTCAAGCAAGGCCCGAACGTCTGATAAGTAGATTACGTACAACATCGCTAGATGACAATGGTCCCAAACTGATGGTTGTTCGACAACCAAAAGGACCGGACGGTACCAAAGGCTTCGCACCTGACTTTAGAGCAACCCGTGTGTCTGGTACAATAACCGAATAATTGTCATAGTCATTTGGTAGCCATAAACATTGCTACACAAACCATGTTTAAAGCAATGTATGCGTCAAAAAGTCATTTCTATCATTAGCCAATTACTACATTTTTATTAGCAGTGGAGTTGGAAATATTTATTGCTGTATTTTATAAGTCTATTTGAACAACATACAAACAACAATCTATTTTGTTATGTGAAAAAAAAAGAAATGTCGATAAAAAATAGGGCAAGGATTTTATTTAATTTTTTATGTTGTTTTTTGTTTTTCGGTTAATTCACACAAGATAGTTGTAGCTAAAGAAATAATTGAACAAAAAGCGCTTAAGACACTGCTTAAAAAAAACCAAAAAAAAAAGATATGATAATCCATTGACAAATATGCATACAATGAATTTAATTATTAGGATATATACAAATTAAGGTATTAGAGATATGAAATATAGAGAAGACTGCATCGATAAGAGAACTATAAAACATTAATTAAGAAACCTTACTCTAAATTACGTTTTTTTGATTTTTTTCTGTATAACCCATTTAGGTGTAAACATAGTGATAGTTGAAACATCTATGCAGTACCCGCAGTTAAAAAAACATAATTAAAAACTAACCAAAATATGGTTCTCATTTGATTTGCAACTGTTCTGTGATAGCTACACTCAATTATAAAATACAGCCTTTGGATTTTATATATACACATTTTAATAAGATTTAATTTTTTTTTCATTTTTATAAGATTTTTTCTTTTTTATAGGCCATTATATAATATAGCATTAGACTTGAAATGTAGAATGTTAGAAAAAATGTATAGTCAATTTGATGAAATCAATATAAATTTTAATGATTGGTAAATGAATGTATTACAAATTACAAAAAAAAAATTGTGTTGTAATGCAAATAATGAATTTGTTCCGTTTTTTTTAAAAACAATAGCAGTAAATAATTAATTAATTTATGAGAAAGGCCAGTATTTTTGCTTTTCTATATTTTCTAGACGTACAATCAGCACACATTACATTATTACAAATGCTGCCTTTATTTCAACTTCACAAAGTATGACGATTTTATTATAGATTTGCTGCTTTGTATGTCTACAATTATCAGCATTTTAATCATTCAATCAATCAAATCATACCGAAACTTTATATAATTAATAAATAAAATAAATAAATAATTAATAATTGAGATTGAGATTAAAATGACTGATAGGGCTATCGCACCTTCATCTATTTAGTAAAATTTAATTTAATTTTTGTTATATAACATTTAGAATACTTGATTTATTTATAATTATTGTTTGGTTAAATTTACATGTGGGTACTGCGATGCAGTTTGTATAAAAAAAAAACAAAAAAAATATTACATGTGGATTATCTTTCATATTGTAAATTGTTTTAATTTCAAGGAAAAATAAATATATTATAAGTGAATTTAAACAGAATGAGTAAATAATTGGATTTATTGATTGTGAAATTAAGTAAATGGTACAACGATTAAACAAAATCATGCTTTTTCTTTTTCATTTATTAAAACATAGAGATGAGGAGGAGGGTGTTTCTCTTGATCAGTGGCATATGTATAACTCTTTGGCTGTGTCCTTTATCATTTTATGTTTTATATCACTATACATTCGTATGGAAAAATTTCGTATTTCCCTGCACCTCCCTTCGGACAAGCTGTAACATAACGTATTTTATTGACATAGTTCATATGGGTTATCATTGTCATTGAAATGATATGAATAATACTTTCAACTTTGAAAATTTATCAAACAGCATTATCTTGGAATGAATTTTTATCAATATAGGAAGCAGTGCAACCCAACGTTAGTATGCGATAATAGAAATGCAATTTGTTACAATTTGTATAGAGATTGTAATAATGTATATTATGATGTATCTATATGTATGTTCGGTACCTTACCTCGTTTGCAACGGTCGCCAAAATAACCAGTACCCTCACATCGACATTTATAACCGGGCGCTTGCGATATTTGTATGCATGATCCACCATGTAAACAAGGATTTTGGTAACAAATATCATTACGTTTGCCTGCAACGATACAAAGAAAAACAACAAACAAAAACAATGTTTATTATATATCACATTCAATCACCACCTCTCAACGCCTTTTGACATTCTTCATACGTCTCGTATCTATATTCGGAGTTACAGCCAAAATCGTCGCAGGAACATCGACTGTTATGTATCCGACAACCTCTCCGCCTTTGGTGAGGTTCACAACAATACGTAAGTTCAACACCAACTACAAATACCGATTTGTTATTATTATTCATTCGAATTATTAAAACACTTTGTTTTGTATTATACTTACTACTTACCTAAAAGTATTAAAAATATCACTGAGACGCGCATTATTAGTAAATTTGATTAAAAAGTCTTTGTGTTATTTACATCCAGAGGCAGTTCAAGACTGGACTGCTGCATGATAAGAGCAGTCGTTGCCCCCCATTATCCCACTCTTCTTGATAAAACGCATAGCCCTATGGTATAATAACTTGTGTAAATAATATTAAAAACGCATCTTTATTTAAAAACGAAACAAACATATACAAAAAAATATATACTGTATATAAAATAAATTTCTATTTAATTACCACCACATTATTATACTTTAAAATTATTGTTTTTATTGTACATTCTACCGCTTGGTATTTGACCAATTTGTCGCAATCGTCTTACAGCTTCTCGAAGATGTTTCGGTTGTAAAGGGCCCGATTCGGCATTTTCTTCCATTACATCTAAACCTAAAATCATCACATACATTTATTTTTATTATAATTTATATACTTTCAATTTTAACTGCTATCAATACATGATGACAAAGAAAGACGCAACAACAAAACATGTATTTTCGCAATATTTACTAATTTATGTTATCTTTTTGATGAATATCCAACCATTTATATTATTAACAAATTGTAAGTTATTGAAAGAAAAATAAAACGATTGAATCTATTAATTAATTTAATTAAATGCTCAAGTAGCACCATCAAAGCATTCATAATTAAACTATTTACATATTTGCTAAATTTATCAGTGGCAATTACGCAACATATGATACACAACACCGAACAGAAAATAATATCTATTTTAGTTGCGCTATGCTGCTGTAACCTAATAAACTAGCGAATGTTTTGCAACAAATAATAATTTACTAATTAATTCAATTAGCAAGTAGCCTCAATTCTGATTAGATGAATAGAGGAGTAACAACAACAACAGCTACTCTACTCGGGATGATGAATAAATTCAATTATTTTTCTTTTTATCAACCTTGTCACATATTAAATAATTGCTAAATTTATGATGTTTTAATAAGATGATGCCAGGAATGTTTATGTTGTCTTCCTTCACTAGTCTAAATAAAATTAATCAGCAAGTGTCAAAACTACAAGACCGGCAATATTTTGTATCATACATTATTATTTCATTCAAATTCGGGTTGTTTTTTATCTTAATTTGTGTTATTATTTAAATTTACACTCTCCTTGTTTATATTGTGCGCTGTAAGTAAAAACAAACAAGGCATTGCGGACTGAAAGGGAGAAATCAAATGATAGTTTATGTTAAAAGGTAAATTCAAATATTTTAATACAATTGCCAAATCAAATATTCGGTCGAAAACTTCTATTCTCCTTTGATATAATTTGTGTCTTTACGTTAGCTGTCATTTTTTGTCTGCTTTTATATGTCTAGGGCCCACAATTCGGAGGTGTCTCGATATTAAAGGTAGAGTATTCTGCATAAACATCACCCACATTTCAAAGGGAGATTAAAAAAGTAGTTTGGATTTTAATAGTAAAGTTTTAAGTAATTCACATTTGGATCCGTTTTCCAAAATGTTGCTTTACTTTAACTAACATATCTGGCAAAATTTTTGTTGTTTCATCTTCTTTAAATATCTCTTTGAATTGTTCTATGAATCACGGATCGTACTTCTGTTTCTAACAGGCTAACACAAGTGAATGAGTGACCGTTTGGCTCACCTCTCTGCGACACCTAAGGCCAAGGTTTCGAGCACCACCATTCTCGATCCTTAGAACAAGTTGAAGAGATAATTAAAGAAAAAGTGGGAAAAGAAATAGTTTTTGTTTAGATTTGCAAACTAAATGATTGTCTTCATACCACAAACCACTTCTTTTAATCATACTTTGAAGTATTCCACATCTTGTACTAAAGAAAGACTATGAATTTCTGTCGATGAACGATTAATTCCGCTAACAGCAGCCAAAGTATTACATTAGTTTGTTCTTATGTGTTAATTAATGCTGTAGAAAAGTAAACTACATATACACGTGGGTCTTAAACTATCTATTTTGCTTAAATATCCTGCCCTGCGAGTATTCCGCGTAGAGATTTATTACCTATGACATTTTAACTATTAACGGTGTACAATCTGCCATAATAACATATATAAGTAACTTTCTCATGATAATATTACCTTAATTTTTACAATACACCACCATGCTATATTTTTTATGACAATTTCAATTTTAATTACTAATCCCACTATTTAAGAACAATTTTTAAGACCTTTGCCAGTTCTTTGTAGTCTAATTGCAATCAACATGCTAGAAGCATTTTTAATAATCTCTTTATTGCTTTTCGTTTATGTAGGCAAACAAAAGGATTAGTATTCATCGGCATCAATATGATTAAGACCCTCTGACATAAACTATTCTTTAAATAGAGTATTTTGACTAATCTGAATAAAAATATAAACATAGAAGATAAACAAAAATAATGTCTGATAAGATTGTTATGAATAATAACTGCCTTGGAAAATTTTTGTTACAGATTTTGTTTACAATTACAATTGCGAAAATCTTATCAAGCATTTTTTGAGAATCTTCATTCTCTTCATTGTATGCTAATGAAAATTACCTTCTTCCACAATTTCTCCAACAAATACTTTAGCGATACCTGCCATCGCAATAACAACGTTTTGGGAAACCGAACATCCTGTTATAGTTTGCATCAGTCTTTTAATTGCCGCTTTTGGAAACGCGGCGCGTCTATACATCTCGTACCTATCCAATTGTTCCTCGGTGAAATTCGATACAAGTACTCTAAAACAAAAAAGCCACTTATAGCAATTTATCATCTCATTATTCATTCACAAAAACCTACTGCATTTTCTCTCGCTCTTCCTCCTCAACCTCTTTTTTGCTCTTCATATCCTTCTTCCTATGGGCTTGAAGAGGTGCAGCCGGTGTAATATCCGCGAACATACTTCCACAATCAACCACTTCCGGTTTAATATCATCGTCATTTGAATCCATGAAGCTTGATTGAAAATCAGATCTCTCCTCTTTCATGATATTCTCCTCGATCGCCAATGCAGCATCGCGTGAGTCCTCATCATCCATATCCGAATCCGAATTCGTACTATTCAAGTCATATTTTAATTGTTCAAGTGCTCGTGTGCTCATATCGTCGTTCGAGTCCTTGCTCAAGATCGTCTTCATGTTTGAATCGTAATTTAAATACGCGCGGTTGATTACAAATTAGTTCTCTTTTCTACCATTCAAGCGCTCACTTCATCATGGCCGCGTTTGCAATATTTTAGCGAAATACGCCGCAACCAGCCAGCAGATTCAGTCCAGATTGTAGAGATTTATTAATAATCAGCAAGTATATTGCAATATTACCTAAAATGAAATTAAACCACGATGCAATTGTAGAATGTTTACGTTTCACTTGCTGGATGCCGGTGCTCTCTTGCAACAATTCGTGCAACTAGAAAGCGACATTGCCGGTGCTAATTGTTACCTGTACAAATAAAGATAAAATATTACGTAAGGTAAATAAACGATAACTAAATTGCGCTATTATTTATAGTGTAATAAATTATCTGTGGTTGGATCATTTTTTGTAATAAAAAATTGAGATTTTATGAATTTCCTTAAAAATTTCTGTTGATTAAATTGTTGAAAAGAAGATATTTTTAGTATTTAGAATTTAATTTATAATTTAGTATTGCATAATTATTTAAGTTCTATGAGATTTTATTAAAATTAAAGCTGCTTTAAAGAAGAATTTATTGAATCGCGTAAAGACGTTAGATGAATGGCAACGCAGCAATTATCGACTAGTTGTAATAAATTCCGCCTATAGCGTTAGTGTTGCATTTCAGTCAATATATCACGTTAGTAGTTTTGACAATAATTCTGTTTATTCTACACAAATATGACACAAAACTGTAATAATTAATTTAAAACTAGTAATAATACGACATTATCTATAAGTGATAACAATAAGAAATTGTGATATAAAAATTTTGGAAAAATTTCGCTGAAAGTAAAAACAATAGTGTGGAAGAAAAACAACAATTTCAATCGGTTTAATACCCATGTTTTGAAATCAATTCATCGAAGGCTTATCAAGTGCAAGGCAAAAAAGAGGCAACGAACAATCGAGTAAGTACATTCGCACCGTATGGTGTGGAGGATTCATTGCTCTTGAGTGGTTATCGTACGTGAACCAGCTGATGTGATGAGGTTCCATTTATGCTTTGTTTCACATTATCACCTCCGCTAATAATAAAAACGAATCGACGATTTCAAATATTTCTAATGTTTGCTCGCCAACAACAAACAGACGATAGGCCAACAAGCTCGGCTCTCCTTTTGTTTCGAAGAAAACAAATAAAATGAAGATGATGTTTTAAGCCTACGCTCTATTTATCATTTATTCGTGATGTACCGTTAGGATTTTACTTTGTGTGGATGATGTAAAATTTTCTTCTTGACGATTTTCTAGGTGCTGCTGCTGCTGCTGCTGCTGGCGAGGAGGGCTTATAGCAACAAAGGACTGTTTACATTGAATGGGGCTGCATTTGCCCCATTTTCATTGCACTGGCTCCAACTTCAACCACGATTACCCCGCTAAATTCAGAAGGTGAGTTTTATGTTATTCATTCTATATTTTTTTCTTTCAGTGTCGATGTCGCTGCGCAATTGTTTACCACCAATGCTTTGTGCTTTTCAACAAAAAAAATAATAGAATTAATAATAAAACTCTGATGTGGCATATAAATAATCTTCTCATTTGATTTATTATTACTCAACCGAACGAAATTGTTTTAATATGGAATCTTGTACTGTACTCTGTACTTTAATACAGAGTGTTTGAAAACACTTTGAAGTTAAGTACGTATACTCAAACATCTGTAGACGTTTGACTCGTATGCAATTCCTAATATGAAGAATGCTTTGCAAAACAGATTTTTTTGACAAGTGATAAAATGTGTCAAGAATCATGTGGGTTGTTCTGGTCCATCATGCGTTTTGCACTTTTATGTATTTATTATTAGAATTTATTAATTTTTGCAAGGATTCGTTTTCAATTCGCAAGACGAAGAATACTTGACAAAACAGATTTTTTTATAAGCTGCTAGCTATACTATTTTTAATATCAGTGATAATCACGTGGTTGTTCTGGTCCATCATGCGTTTTGTACTTTTTTGTTCCACTTTTGTATTGTATTTAGTATTAGAATTTATTAATTTTTGCAAGGATCCGTTTTCAATTCGTCAGACGAAGAATACTTTATAAAACAAATGTTTTTGTTATATTGTTAGGTATATTATTTCTATTATCAATCAAGAATCATGTGAGTTGATCTGCTCTGGTCCATCATGCGTTTTGCACTTTTATATTGTATTTATTATTAGAATTTATTAATTTTTGCATGGATTCGTTTTCAATTTGTAAGAAGAAGAATGATTTATAATATATTTTTTTGATAAGTTGTTATTAAGGATTCTTTTTTTGGACTAAATTTGATGATTACATAACCTCTTCATAGTATTTTTGTATTTTGGAACGAATAATTTCAAGTTACATTGATTCTTATGAGAAATCGCGATTTGTGACACGAAAATTTTGCATTACGAACTGTTTTTGGAAGGGATTAGCTTTATCTTGAAGGAATATGACTAACATAAGTGAATAAGATGTGTTCCATTAACGCAACATTCAGGTGATGCTTCGAAATGCTCTGATATGTTTATGACGTTCATATATAAATCTACGTTATCTTTTATGTTTATTGGAAAAAAGTGTTTCACGTATATAAGATACGCCATTTAATCGAACAAATAATTGGTTTAAATTATCTGTTCGCTTTTAGGAAAGCCTAATAATATTTGAAAATCGTTTTGAGGCTTCCAAATATACGACTAATTTTATGTAATCCAAAAAAGTTTTTCGTTGGAAACAAAACTGGATTTGTAAGCCGGTAATGCTTTTAATCAAGTATAATATCAATTTAGATTTTCCGAACATTCTAAATTACTTTATTCGAAGATCACATAACAATTATGTGTCAAAGTTTGATTAATACGTAGAGTACAAAATGTTGTATATGTAAAATTTGTAATTATTTCGATGTTTTTATTTGTTAACTATGCGAATGAAATTAATATTTTCAACTGTCTAATGAAAAGTGCATCTAAAATTGATCAAATAACAAGATTTTGTTACATTAAAATTGAAACAAGAAGTCAAAATAGTAAATTTAAATAAATTGATGCATTTTAAGATTAATAATTTGATTTTTACTTATTAGTTTCAATATTAGGAGACCCAAACAAGCTGTTGCTATGCCAGAGTTCATCTAATATAAAATGGAAAAAAGTAATAATTCATTTTTAATTTTTGACATTTTAAAGACAAATTTTGAAACCAATATTGGATTTAAATAGAAAAATTAATTTTTCACATATTTGAAGTAAGTTTTATTTTGTTGGCTTTAAATTTAAGAATATATAATATTGTAAAAACCTACGTTTAAGACGCACTTTTGGAACCGAAAGAACCATTTCTAATTCAGGGCGGAATGTGGGGTTAAAATAGAAAATTAGTTTTTAGTCATTTAAGAATTTTTTCAAAAACTCTTATATAATAATGAATTACTAAGTAATAACATTAACTACACACTTTTTAAGTTTCCTAAAAATGAAATATTTTACATGAGAACACGTCTCAAGATTTGCAGCAGTTAAATTCTTATCTAATTGCTAACAAAACCCTAGTTTTTGCATATTCCAATTCATTTTTTAAATGAATTCTTTTGTAATCGAAAGTTGGAGCAGCGCTTTTCCATTATATATAGTCTTAGTGCGCTTCGTTCGTAATGACAAATTAGAAAATAATGTTGTTGTCAAACACAGCCAATAAATTCTATAACACGTTTGGTAATGTAGGAAGTGAAATTTTAAATGCCAGATGCTGCACTTTAAGTAAATACATAATATTTATTTGTAGCTCAAGATAAAATTATCTTCATAATACTACAGCAACCAACTTAAAAACTTATTAACGATCGATTTTTTCTCTCTGTCTGCTTTACATATACGATTTATGAAATAAACAATAATATCAGTAGCACGCAAAGTTTTGCATTATTAGTTTAATGGACGAATTCCTTGCGGCTAATATTTAAATTGTAAGCCGAATTATTATTACTCAGTTTAAATTGATAGCGGCTGTGAGTCATTGCTCAGCGACAATCCAAACATAACAAGAGTGGAAACGCAACACACATTCACGATTGGTTAGTTAAGTAAGGTTTTATTTACATACCGGCTACTTTATTAATATTTGCTAAATTTATTTGTATACGTCGTCTAATATTTGAACTAACATGACGTTACAAATTTAATTGTTTATAAATAAACTAACGAGTGTACATGCAGCGTAAAAAATTGATTTGTTTTGTTTATCGATATTTGAATTCGGTATGAAATTGCGAAATGGATTTTATATCAGGTTTGTGTTTAATGCATGCATTTACGTTGAAAATGAATAATAATAAATGGCAATATGAAAAAAAAAACTGAGAAATTGCCGTTGTGTAAAAATTAACTTGTGGTTTTTAATTACCAACGCGTAAATACCGTTAGAATGATCAATTTCTAATATAGATTAATGGTTATTGTCAATTCAATTTTTTACGGTAATTATTTATTAGAGTTTTAACACATAATTATGGCTCATTTTCCAATTGTGTAAAATGCGCCCATTTCAAAACAATCTGAATTATTATTTATGTAAAAATTGACAGTCGGTAATTTTCTGTGTGGAACATTTAAACACAGTCACTTCTAGTTTAGCAGCAAGGACATTTCCATGGATAATCATTTGGCAAGCATTTTAGTGTTTTTAACCTAAATACGCTGAATGCTAATAACATAAGTCTGCAGCAACCACAAAGCTGGCCGATTATTTTTATTTTGAAGAAACAAATTCACATTGGGATTTCCCATAAAATGCAAAAAAAAAGATTTTTGACTGCATTCATATAATTTTAAGCTTACTATCATTTTTTATAAAACACAAAACACGTAGCGAATTATTGTACAAAGTTTTGTAACATTAATGAAATAAAATTATTATTTCCATATACATATTACATTTTTTTAAGTAAATTGGGTTCACAACTGTCAAATTATGTTAAAAACCCGAAAAGTATTGAGAAAATGTTTACAAGTTGAAGAATTTTCGTATGTTTTCATCCTAGAATTTTTAATAAAATTTCTATTAAATAATTTTCATCATCATTCAGACATATTCTCATAAATTTAAAGGGAATAAGACACGATGTTATAATTAAAAACTAATTTTATTTTAAGTTAAACATGGAATAATCAAAACAATTTTAAGTTGAAAGCTTATGTAATTT
The DNA here is from genome assembly GCA_030264715.1 of Adinopsis sp. GC000173. Lineage (NCBI taxonomy): Eukaryota > Metazoa > Arthropoda > Insecta > Coleoptera > Staphylinidae > Adinopsis > Adinopsis sp. GC000173. The sequence continues at coordinate 29,763 of JARJDW010000239.1, forward strand.
TTTATTTCATTTTACGTTTTGAAAACGGTAATCAAATAGAAAAAGGTTGCGTTAGTACCAAAGTGTCAGTCAATCTATACGCTTTTACTGCTAAATAATTTAAAACTCAAACTTAACTTTCAACATTTATTGACATTTTGAGTTTTGCAAATATAATAAATTATTTCCTCATTAAAAAACTGAACACGCCGTTAAATTATTTAATTGAATTAGGAATTGCTTCCGTCTTAAGATTAGCGATTAAAATGTTTTTTTTTGGGAATTAGCGTTCAATTTGAAATTCAAAAATATGTATCTTAGAAAAAATTAGAATTTCAAACAAAACCAACAAATGTTTACGACGTAGGTAGGTACAATGTTGATAAAATTTATGCACCCTATTTCAATTTCAATCATTAACATTCGATAAGTTATTATATATCGACAATTTTTATATTTAATGATGCCCGTTTAAAGGATTTGTAATAAATTAAGTCTTATATAGAAATAATGAAGCGAATGTGCAAGTTATCTACTAGATTAGATTAATGCCGACAAAATAGCTTTTTAAAACATGATGGAAACTAATATATTTTTACATGATTAAAAATAACCTTTTAAAGTAGTATGAAGTGTACATTATATTTAAGCAACAATTAGTAATTTAGCGCAAATCCTAACAATTCTCACCTTTAACGTCTGTGCCAAATTGCTACCAAATCTAATTGCGTTAATGATAAAGTTATATTGCAGTAATGTGTAATAAATCTACGGTTATTAACAGTTGAACCATTACTTCAACTTTATTCCAGCTTCTAAGTCTTGAACGTCGTCCAAATTTTATATTAATTACGCTACGAATTAAAAATAAATTCTCTCAACTAAAAATATTTGGTTAAATCATGAAAGCATTCAAAGTGAAATATTAATATAATATAGGTAATATTTTTTTAAGTACAATGCGACAAAAAAACTTTTAGTAGCATGAAATGTTGACACTACTGCCATTTAAAACAATAAAGCCTAAAGAGTAGAGTAGTGCTCAGGGAGTAAGGTGAATGTGGACAGACAGTGAATTATATTTTCGACCAAAAATCGCAAATAAAAAGGTGTTGTGTGCGGTAAAAAGTTGTCATTATATTGGAATCTTTCACTTCGGTTTTGCATGAATTGGTTTTGAGACGTTTTTGCACACGTTTTTGTCTGTTTTTGAGTTTGAACGACTCCCCACACGATTGCTCATCTTCAATGGCGATTCATTTCCGCTGTTGGATTGCTCATAGTGCACTGGTCTTTAGAGTCACCACCACATTATCGCCATACAACGATTTCAACATTTCATGAGTGTTTCTTTGGCACTTTTTTGCGGTCGATAACACAAAATTTAATGTTAACATGCTGCTGGAAATCTATTATACGAGACATGACATGACAAACATGCTCTACTATTTAGTGTTGCCTACAGACACAATGACAAGATATTAACACTGAAAATTTGATCACAATAAACCTTGTAAATGCAATTTCTTATTACTTTTCTAACTAAAACATTTATGGCTGCAGTATAACATTGTGCAGCTAATGAAATGCAAGATGCATTGTTATATATTCTATGTAGTCGATGAAAATTGATTTTGCAAGAGGTTTTATACTATATATAGGCTATGTTGAGACACAGCTGATTCAAACTTGGCAGGGACTGTCTGAAAGAGTCATTCTAGAGACTTTATTACTTCAAATAGATGTAACAACAAACTTCGTGAAGTAAAAATTTGTTCAGAGTATTTTTTTTAATCAAATTTTGTTGTTATAATTTTGTATTATGTTCTACCGCCACTAAAATTATCCAGCTAATAAAATGCCATTTGCATTATAACATAATAGATGAAAATTGATTTGGTAGGAGGTTTTATGTTCGTTCACTTAGGTAGAATATAGGTTAGCTAGGATAGAGCACAGCTCATTCAAACTTGTTCCTGATTATCTCAGAGTTATACTAGAGACTGTTTTACTTCAAATAGACGTAGCGTCAAACTTTAATGAACCTTTTTTTATCTATTTTTATTAGACTTTGAACTTTCTTGCCAACACTACACTAAAATTTGTTAATTGTATTTTATATCAAACCTTTTAATTTTAACATTTTATTATTTTACACTTGGACTAAAAATGATATAACAGATATTTTATTTATATACTTCTTTATTTAGGTAGAATATAGACTAGCTGAGTTGAAAAACAGCTGATTCAAACTATCTCAAAGAGTTATTCTAGAGAGTGTATTACTTCAAATAGATGTAGCATCAAACTTGGTGAATTTAAAAAATTTATGCTGTTTTTTATTAGACTTTGAACTTTCTTGCTAACTCTGTGTCAAAATTGGTTTATGAATTTTTTATTTAATCTTGTAATTATAACTTTTTATTATTTTACACTTAGACTAAAATTATACAACTAATGAAGTGCAATTTGCAATATAATATCATAGATCAAAATTGATTTAGTAAGTTTTTATGCTCCTTCATTTAGATAAAAGCTATTCAAACTTGTCACTAAAGAGTTATTCTGGACAATGTATTACTTCAAATAGATATTGCATCAAACTTTGCAGACTTTACTTCAAAAAAATCACGCTATTTGTATATTATAATTTGTAATTTTTATCAAATCTTGTAATTGTAACCAATGCCAAAATGATCATGAAATGCAATTTGAATTATAATGCAATAGAGGAAAATTGATTTAGAAAGAGGTTTTATCTTCATTCGCTAAGATAAAATATAGGCCAGTTCGAATGAGACACAGCTAATTCAAACTGACTATCGCAAAGAGTTATTCTCTAAAATAACTAGAAGTCTCTAGAGTTTAATATTTCAAATAGATATAACATCAAACTCTGTGTGTGTGTTAAAATTTGTTCATCACATAGATTAAAATAATTCAGTTAGTGAAATGCAATTTAAATTATAATATAATAGATGAAAATTGATTCACTAAGTTGTTTTATGTTTGTTCGCTTTGAATATAGCTTACTAATTTCACATACAATAGATCCCTATACGTTATGATTAAGATTAGGAACCATTATTAGAATTATAACATTATATAGTTAGACTAAGCAGAGCTTAATATCGCTTATTAGCTACTATCAGTGTATAATAGCACATCTACCGTATTATTGTTATTACCACTCTCGTACTCATATGCACACGAGTCGAGTTAATAATGTGATAGCTCTGTAATGATTCATTAAAAGCATCCTAGTAAGTACTACATAGTAGTAGGTATACATATCTTTTTAAACAAAAAGTTTCTAATCTAATGTGTGTTGTACTCGAATTTTTTTAATTGTGTGTTTTTTAATGATGTTTGCTTACTCATTAGGGTTAGAATATTTTGGTCACAGAAAGTTCGACATTGAACTTTATTCCAAACTAAGTAAACAACATCAAATGTTGAAATGTACGGGCTTTGTTGTAAAATTTTCATTATTCATAATTACCTTGTGTGTGAATAAAAGGTAAATTTCTTCTATTATTCAAAAAACCATATTTCTCCATTTCAAGGTTGTAATGTTTTTTTATTTATACTATTATTGCGGAATTGAAATGTTAATCCATTTCTCAACTCATTAAATATGTATAACCAAATTTAAAAAATTCGATTTTCGATCGATTAATTTTTTGTCGTCATCCTTTCACACACACAATGGAAAATTTACCTACAAACGCTTATTGTTTTATTGCTAAATGTTGCGGTTTTGCGTTAGTTTACTAATCTACATTTAAAAATTGAACAACAACAATAAAAGTGCGTATAATTGTGATTATTTAGTGCATTGTAATTTTAGGCAAATAAATATTCCATAAATATTTACAAGTGAATAAATTCTAAATCGATTTTCACTTTTCCCACAATTTCGTTCTACTATAAATTCAATTTTCCAATGAAGCAAAAAAGTTCAAACAATCGTATAAAATGGGCCAATTTTAATATCATACACTCGAGTTGTTTTTGGATTATTGCGCAATTTCTACTATACAGGGTGGTCCATTTATAACTAGAGACAGGCGAATAACAGAGAAACGGTGCATTTTAGGAGAAAATGTTTTGAATAACAGTTGTGAAGGGGGAAATCCAATGGTACTATTCATTTTTGCCAATTACCCCAGCGTCATGGTTATTTTCAAATTAAATGGAAACCCCTATTTGTTTATTCAGAATCCCAATATACGTAAAAAATGGGGCAACTTTTATCGAAATTGTTTTTTAATCTGATTTAAATTTTGGAATATATTTATCAAAATAAAATTTCAAAATTTTGTCTTTTTTAACTGGAAATCCCCATTTTTTTGTTCAGAGTCTCAATTTACGTAAAAATGGGGCAACTTTTATTGAAATAGTTTTCTAATCCCATTTCAATTTGGGAATATATTTGTCAATTAAAATTTTAAAACCGATTTTGGTCCATTTAACTTGAGACAGGCAAATAACGGAGAAACGGAAAGTTGTTTAAATTGAAGAGGGTAATCCCCCAAAAAATGAGGGTTTCCATTTGAAAAAATAATGTTGATGTCAAAATAACCATGAATCTGGGGTCATGGACAAAAATTATTAGTGCCATTTGATTTCCTCCTACATTTATAACAACTTTTATTGGAACCGTTTTTTCCTAAAATGCACCGTTTCTCTGTTATTCGCCTGTCTCAAGTTAAATGGACCACCCTGTATAGGTGTTGTATATGTATAAAAAATCGATAGGTATAGATTCGATTCATAATTGTAATTTAAAAACTTTTACAATGAGTTTTTTTTATTCCGTTTTGATTAGCAACACCCTTTTATTTTTAGGAGAAAATTCAAATTAAAAACTCGTTATTTCTGCATACATTAGTGTGATGAATTAAGATAACATCAACCCTTTTTCGCAAATATTACCAACAACCCCCAACTTTTACCGTTTTACCGTTAAAAGCCATCAAATTTGCTGCGTTTAAAGCATGGCATTAAAATTTAATTGATTGCCTTTTGTATTTTTAGCCAAAGACGACGCAATTATCGCATCGATATTATTTTCCCTTCATCAAAGCTTTTTCTCTCTTGCCTTCAAGAACGTTTATGTTTAATTTTTTTATTCCTGACCAGCATAGTTGTTTAAGAACAGTAACAATGCTTAAATAAGTTTTTTTTGATTATTTATCGGAAAGTTGGGTAATGGCGAGCGCCGGGTAAAGTCGCAATTTTAAAAAATAGTAGCTGTAGAGATCAGAAAAACGCATCAGTACCTTGCAAACGTTGTGTTAGTTAACATAATGCAAAATGACGATAGTTTCTCAACAAATAAATTAGCAGCCCTTGCATATAATATTTCGTGTTTTCTGTTATAACTGAAATGTGCATGTCAAATTATTTTTATATATAATATTATTTCTGGATCTGATAATATATATACAAAGAGGCATTATGCTGTACATTGCTGATTATTTTAAGATATAATTTTCATTAAATTGCCCTTTACATCTTCTTGAAATAAAATTTGTCCTACCGGCTAATTTGATATGCATTTGGAAAAGGCATCGAATGATGGTTTAGATGTGAATTATGTTTCAGGATGGTCCATACGGAATGTAGTTTACAGGACATCTCTGATAATTACAAATGTAATTTTTGTAGATTTAACGACAAGTTTGCAATTTGTAGTTTATTTACCTATGTTATTTGTTAGAGCGCAATTACCCTACCAGTTTTGTCATTACCCCACCTTATCCTATTTTATCCACATCGATTTATAATAAAATTAAAATTTTAAACTATCTAAAGGGCGAATGATGTTCTTTGTGGTATAAATAACTTAAAAGGTGACAAATCTTATAAAACTTATCTTTTGAATTTATTAAATTTATATTGTATTAACTAACGATTATCGCATCGATATTATTTTCCCTGCGCGCCAGCTTTTTTCTTTTTCTTCTTCTTCTCTTACCTTCAAGAACTTTTATGTTTGATTTTTATATACCTGACCAGCATATGGTTGTTTGCCTTATATTAATAACAGTAACAACGCTTAAATCGAGAAATGTTTTTTTCCTTCGCTATACCACCATACACAACAACACACCAAGGCACCTATTTTAAAAGCAATAAATCACAATTTATACACATCGGTATAGGCGCACATATTATTTAGATTACAAATCTGTTAACTC
>JARJDW010000248.1:0-15795 GCA_030264715.1 Adinopsis sp. GC000173
AATCTATACACACATCTGTATACAGATTTGAAGCGAAACCATTTTTTATTTATCGGAATAAGAAAGATTAGGTACTTATTCTATACAGGGTGTCTCAGAATACTTATCACAAATTTTTTGGATATTTCAATCAGCAAGCCTTGATTGTGAGTAAGAATAACTATTTGACGAACTCGCATCTTTTATTACGACTGCAATAAAAAAACAGAGTCAAATAATTTTCTGCAGGTCTTAGTTGTGCTCGGTGGAACTAAATACTCAACTTCAAAATTTATAAATTTTATATGAATTTATTTATTCGATCTGCCCTAAACGTTTGTAATCTTGTGTATTGGAACATCCTCTATATATAGATTTGCAACGATAGCATTTTTAATTCTTCTAAAAAAGAAAGAAAAAACTACTTTAATTAAATCAATTAATTACAACTACTGGCGAAAAGCAAATATTCAGACCGATGACAATTTTTTATCAGCTTTTAGTGTAACCCAATAAACGCCTTTTTCTGACGGGTGTGTAATTTTTTTCATCATCGGGCGACATCATCTTGTAGCCGCTCTCGTACGAAGTGTTAATTACACATTGGATGAAGTGGAGCGCGCAGCAAAGCAACAAGAAGAAGAAGAAGAAGAAAAAAACGCACGGGGGGCATAAAACCAACCGAATCGCATTTCTCATGCGCGCTGAAACGAAAACAAACATTTTTTTTTTCGCTTGCTGCTGCTGCTTCTCTCCCTCTCAGTGCCAATCTGTCCGTACGTCAATCAATTTCCGTCCGACGTTTTAATGATTTTCTTAGCGATGAGCGAATAATAATATGGGTGGTTTTTTTTGCGGCCCAGCAACTATACTCTCTATCGCATCCTTAATAGAATATAATCCGGATAGATTTTTCGCATCACGAGCGCATAATGCCGAAAGCTCTCTTCCACTTTCGTCGGCATCATCGCTGATGCCGGCGAAGACGACGACGACAACGAGAACGCGACTCCTCGGCTATTGTTGTTTGTATAGAAAATTGCGTTTTAGTGAAAATATATTCACCTGTATGGTTTATTCTAGCATGACATTGCTTTTCGACTCATCCCTTAAGAAGAGAAACGTTCGAAAGCTATCACCGAAATGGATTTACTCGAGATATTTTTCTTTGCCGCCGCTGCTGCTACTGCTCCTGCTTTTTTTCGCATTTCTATCTCGCTCTTTTTCGCGCACACTATACAAGACGAAATTAAATATAACACACCAGTCACACACACACACACACACACACACATACACACATATATATATAAGTATACCTACACCTACTACGTTGCACACACGACGAAATAAAATCAAAATTGATCGAATCTATTTGCGCTGGATAAATAAACAATCACGTCCAGCAACGATAAATTTTATTTATTTTGTGTATGTATCGTCGCAATGTAACGTGTATGTATAACGTTACGTTATTTATGCAAATTAACAACACACCGGCGAAAAGATCGTTTACTTGCTAATTAACATGTTAAAAAAACAAAATTCGCTTGTTAATCATACCGGCAACGGCATGAATATTGATTTGAATTGGAGCGAGAATTAATCATGAATAATGTTGCTGTTGCTGAAAAAACACGAAAAATACCAAATATACTGGAAGAAGTAGCATTTGTGTGCATTGATGCGAAATAGCATTGGGTGTATATTGTTGACAGATATTTTCTCCAAGCAACACCTTCGAAAAGATTCTTTACATGCCTCTGTTCTTGTTTTTCTTTTTTTTAGCCATCTCTAGGTGCATCTAACAGTCTGTAAAGTCTTAATTTTACCGGTCTAGGCCAGAAAAGGCCTGAATTTCCAACTTTTAATTTTAAAAATACCTAGGAATACTTGCATATTTATAAAATGAACTCGTAATAAACATAATAGGCTATGTTTTGAATATTAACTGTTTTTATAATTATATTTTATATATTTTTTAATATTTTTTTCAGTTTTATCAACTGTAAAATTGCACTTACATTATTATTATTACATACTAATCAGCATATAAAAAACAAAATTTGCATGCTAATCACACCGGCAACGCCATGAATATTGATTTGAATTGGAGCGAGAATTAATCATGAATGTTGCGGTGTTGCTAAAAAAAACAGGCACACGAAAAATACAAAATAAACTGGAAGAAGAAGCATTTGCGTGCATAGATGCGAAATAGCATCGGGGTGTATGTGTATATATGTATGTATGATGTGCAAGTTGTCAGATATTTTCTCATTCATTCTTCATTCATTCATTCATTCAAATGCTGATGTATATTACCTCTACACACATGTGTATGTGTGTTGTGGGGAAGTATATTTATATAAACATCTAGCAAAAGCCAGCAAATATGCATGCGAATATAAATTAAATGATGCGGAATAAAAATTCACGAGATAAAAAGTTTTATTTTATTTTGTGTATGTTTTTTTTCTTCATTTTTTGGTTAACTTTCGCGCAACGAAAAATGTTTGCACACGCTTTGGAAATTTAGCATTTTGTAATAATAATAAATACAGCGCGCGCTGCTAATCATAGTGAGAGCGACAACACAGCGCTCGTTTTTTTCCCTTCATCTCTGCAGTGAACGAGAAAAGTTTTGGCGGCGACGTGAAAAACTTTTCCATGCATAAGTAGTCGGCGATATTTTATATTTACGAGTTTGATTGGCCAATTAATTAATCACTCAAATTTTCTAATTGCTTGCTTGTTTTTCTCGTAAATATTGGTGACGCGCGCAAAAAATTTGGAAGTTTTCGAGAGGGCGCTTTGAAGTTGTTATGTAAAATTCTGAAAAAAAGCTTGTTTTTTGGTTATGATGAAAAATCTAATGGGGTGGCATGTAAGTACGTACGCACGTTTTTTTTTCTGGTTGATTCCTGAGTAAAGTTTTAATTTTAATTACCATTAACTGTGGCATCTCGGATAGTATTACTCAGTAAGGTAACATGTTTGTATTTGTAAATAATAAAAGATTGAAATTTTCTAATTGCTGGCTTGTTTTCGAATATTATTGTAATATTGTGAAAAAATAACTTTTTTGGGGTGGTATGCAGGTACGTAAAGTTTTAACATGAACGAGATTAATTACAAGTAGCATCATCATCGACGGTGTGGAATCTCGGATAGTATTACTCAGTAATATTATTAGTTAACATGTTCGTATTTGTAAATAATAAATGATTGTATTACATAGATGAGAGGAGAAGGAGGAAGAGGCATCATGGGTTGGGTGGGATCTTAATTGAAAATCTATTTGTTCGCGTTCATAAAATGTTGTAAATTAATATTTTAAAAGGGGTATTAAATATGCAACCGCTGCTTTTACATTGGAGGTGTAATTAGCACTATACCACAACGTAACGAGTGGGTAGTCTTCCACTCTACAAGGATCCAACATCCCTTTAAAATATTATGCAACGCGCTGTAGTCGGTCGTTGTAGGTAGAGTGAGTGTGAGAGGATACCTCTTTGCTACAAATTATTTTCATTTTCAATTAAATTAACAGCAACATTGTCCATTTTACATTATTTATTCACACCGAATTAATTAACTATGAATATGCAAATTGCACTTTATAGTGTAGATTACATTTCTTTCTATGTGACGGACGCAATCTTTTTTTTTTAATTAAAACGAAACATTATGTGACAAATTATTGAAAATCCCAAGTATTTTATATATTAAATTTTCAAAAACCAAGAAAGAAGTTATTTTTTAATAATAAACAAAACGCTTTTTTATCTATGAGCGCGGAGCATAAAAAGGACATGATAAAATATTGATGCAAATAAAATATAAAGTTTCAGTCGTCTCCCCGTGTGTGCATTTGTGTGTGTGTGTTTTATTTTTTATATTTTTGAAAGATTATATATCTATATATATAACGTGGCATTTTATTATGATGGCGAAAAGAAAGAAAAGTTGTTGGTGGAGTTTTCGACATAAAAATTTAATTCTCTGGCGTATTTACTAGAATTACTCTTATAATCCACTTTTGTTTGTGCGAGGACGACGGGTAAAGTGAGAGCGAGGCGCGCGAGAGTTGCAAAGGGGGGCGGTGGTGGTAGTGCGGGAGACGAGAAGCAAAAAAGATTAATTAATATAAAAATTAGTTGTTTATCTCAACGGGATTAAAAAATTGCGCCTTGTGCACATCCTATTTGTTTTGTTTCGAACAACAACAACAACAACAACAACAACGAACGTTGGAATTGAATGCGATTTTATTCAACACAAAAATGCATTGCCGTCAAAGATTAGATGCGGGATGAAAACAAATTGCAATTTTCCAAATAAATGCACGTAGCAAGCATATTCGGTCGATGTGCTGCTGTATGCGCCGCCAAACAAATTGATTGAATTTTGTTTTACAACAACAACGTTGCGCTAATAGAAATAACAACAATAAAAAAAACAGAAAAAAAACCGCTAAAAGTTAGTTAGTATGCAATGCATTGTGAATTTCAGCCGTCCAAAGAGGGAGCAAAAAAATGCAAACTTTTTTTCAGTTGGTTTTAGCGCGCGCTCGCAAAAAAAATTCAATTCAATTATTTGGAAGAGAATCGGCAGTTTTTCGAATTGGATTAAAAAAGATGGAATCCGTCACGGATGTCACCCGCTGCTGACTGTACAATAAACTTCCTAAATTAATTTCTCAGTTTCTCGCGCGATCAATCGCCGCCCGAACTTTTCGAGTTGTTGGTGATGGTGTTGTTGTTGTTGTTGTTGTTTTGTTCTCTAGTTCTTCATCTTCATCTTGCTGTGACACGATTAGCGCCCAATTATGAAAAAATCGGAAACGATAATGGTGATCATACCAATGGTTTTCTATTTGATTTGTCTCCTCTAGTATTTGACCAGTCGAACAATTAAAAGTTTGCCAAGTATTTTATTGATTGTTCCTTGATTTATTACTGCACACGATGTTTCCAATTTGATGTTCGATAAATTTCCATTTTCTTTTAATTGCATTTGTTTTAAATTTTGAATTAAGCTTTATTTACGATGAATTTATTTATTGTTGAAAGTTGTTGTAAGTTTAATGTCTTTCAACGTCTATTATTTAATTATTTTATTGCTGAAAAATTCAGTGTAATTGCATGTTTTTAGTTGAAATTATAAAATGTAACAAGTTTTAATATATATTTTATTAATATTTAAGAAATAGTAATGGGTTTTTGTTTTTCTATACAATATTTTTTTAAATGAACTGTTAATTTTTTGTTAAATTTGAGCATTTAAAAACTTTGCTTTGATTATACGAATTTATCTATCGTCAAAGTTGTTGCAAACTTTTCTTAGATGTCGGGTAGTTTTCAATTACCTTACTCAGCTAATTAATTTAAATTATTCCTATTTTGATTTAAATATGGACTAATCTTTATAATTTTAGGTTTATCATCTGATTTTTAATATTTTTTACTTTTTTATCGAGTATTTAAATTATTTTGCTGCTTATAAATTCAAATTTTCTTCATTTTGATTTAACTGTTTACTAATTTTTACCATTTTTTTCTTTACTATCGTTGTTTACTGTTAATGGAAATGAAATTTGATTTTTTGATTAATTTTAGTATCTAAAGTCATTGCGAACATTATGCCCTAATAGGATTTGGAGTAGAATTTATATTTTCTAATATACATTATCAAGTTAAACTTTGGAAATTGAGTAAAATTATATTTTAAGTAATTCTAATTACAGTTATATTAAATTTCGCGAAGAAAATGTGTTACGTTTAGATAATTTACTCTAAACTTTCCATTCGAAACTTATTTAAATTTCGCTAAAGTACATTAGTGGGAGAGGGCTTAATGCTACCTTCACTTTTCGGAAAAACTTTTATAAATACACGCGCTGGCTGCCTGTCTGCCTACGTGTATTACTAACCTCGTTCCAGCATTTTATTGTTTTATGCGCAATTTTCGTAAGAGCGTCGGCGCATTAGAAAAATTGCAATTCGTCGTCTTTTCGCATAGGGGATGTTGTGTGGGGTGATGGGGTAATCGAGGCAATGATGTGATGCTGGTCTCTGGTCCTATCATTATGCATAAAAATGCTGGCGAGCATATGTTCTCGCTCTCGCAACACAACCACCTTGCTGCTGCAGCGCAAGGAAAAAAACACGTCCCGGATTTTCTTTCATTCTTATTTCGTCGTCCGTTCGCTCGCTCGCTTGCTTACTCGCTTCGACAGTCATCATCATCAGCAGCAGCACAACGTTTTGTCGGCGGAATAATCGACAAAATAAACAATCAAGTAGTAATTGAATTGTGCACAATTTAAATCGACGAAAAATTATTACTTAGCCACTTTGTGTTGTTGTTGTTGCTGTTGATGGAATCGAAATTGAAATTGATCAACAAATGTCCGTCAATCACCCCCGTATTTTTCCTATTATTTATTTATCTGGATGATGATTGTAGAACAATTGAATTGTTCAGGGAATCTTTTATCCCCACGGTTTTCGGTCCGTTCGCCTTTTATCTTATCCCGAGGCTAATCGTTACAGATTTCTTTTTCTTGTTTTTTTTTTGCCCATGTTCATCTCTTTCACTACTACGTTTTTTTTCCTCATCGCCTCGTTCTCATGTTGCCGCTGCCTGCTTGCCTGCTCCCTGTGCTCAATATGATGCTGGTATAGAAAACATTACATTCACGTTCAACTAAACACCAACTAATTGAATCATCTTAATGCTCAATTTAGTACATCGCCATCTAAATACACACGAACTCGAATTTCGAATTGCATTAAATTTCGTTTGTTCGTTAAAAGTATTATACATATTTGCAAGGTTTGATTAGCATTTGAGCGACGCTGCTCTACCTTTGCATAGTTATATAAATTTCACAATACATTTATCTTAAAAATCATTACAGTGTAAAATTGTTCAATGAAATCAGTACTTTTTTTTGTAACGTTAGAAATGCAATTGTTGATATAAAAAAGTATTGTTACACGTAATTGTGAGGTTTGATTAACATTTGAGCGATCCGGCTCCTTCTCTACCTTTGCATGTTTATATAAATTTCACAATCCATTTATCCTAGAAATCTTAAAAAAGAAGCACCCACATGCAAAGTTTTTAAAAGCAAAGAGTAGTTCCTTTTTCGTAACTTTAGCAATGTAATTGTTGATATCATTATAAAAGTATTACATGATGTACAAGTTTTGTCAAGATATTGCGATGCAACAACATCAAATCTATTATAATGATGCATAATCGTAAAAAAGTGAACGAAGGAGTACTTTTTCTATTTTCTTATTCCAAATTTAATCACTTTCAATTGTTAAAATATTTTATTTCTAAATAGAAAGTAAGTATAGTATTCGAATTTTAGTTAATACGTTCTGTCTATTGAGTTGCTTGCCTACATTTATCGAAGAGAAACATATTTGAAAATCATTGTATTTTACGAGCAAAGAAGTCACGTTAGCGTAAAATATTTTTGTGTATCGATGCAGTAGAGTTCAATGCGTTATACATTTTCTGGTTTATTGTAATGGATGTTGATAAAATCGAGTTATGATTTAATCAAAATATTGAACTTATTGTTTAAACACACATAGCACTCTGGCTGGCTGGGTTAATCTACAATATAACGAACAACGTTTCGACTAATTGCTATATTGTTTTTGTTTCCAGTTGGAAAAATAGGAAAATTTGTTTATTAATTAGCATGGCAAAACACAAATGTTAAAGTGCGAGCGTTAATTTATGCGCTAAGGTTAAGGCATTGTTAAAAATGCGGCTTCGTCTGATTTATTTAGCGTCGGGATAATCTAATATTAGCGATGTGTTGGTGTAATTGTTGTTGTTGCTTGTTGTTTATGTATCAAGAACGCATAATCTTTAATTATGTCTGAAAGGGATTTAAAAGTTTTATTAAGTTCGTAAATTAATCCCAAAACGTTCATTATATTACAACGTACCGCACACATACATTATGTTAATAATCGTCGGCATTATTTATGCTCGCAAGATGAAAACACGATTTTGTCGTCGCCATATATATATGTAGGGGAAGGTTGCTCAACTCGTACCTGCGCCTAAGTCGCACCTCCGCGATTTTGTAGAACCTATAAGGCCTAAACTTCCAAATACAGTGACAATACAACCAATTTAGTTCTATTTAGCGTATATATTAAAGTTTTGTCGCCCTAAGACTGGGTGTACAGATTTCATTCAACAAAGTTCATTTTTTAATGATTTCATATAACATTTATCAAGTATTTGTAAGCTTCCACAGCTAATTGAAACTAGACAATTGCATATTGCGTTTTAAATATATGTTATACATTTATTTAAGCATTATTTGCCTTGTGTACCAAAGTTAAATATTGATTAGATATTGTGGGACAATGATATATTAATAATATTCACTCGGATCCTAAGTTGTACCTCCCCCTTATTGTACTAGTAAGTACATTTTTTTTCCAAATCTAGTTATCAAAATACATAAACTTCGTTTAAAATTGCTTGTATATTGTATTTAAATCTTCATGTTCCATACTTTGATGTCTAAAATTTAATAAGTTACATTATAAAAATTACAATTTTGTTAGACGTTAATTACTAAAATTTTATGCCGTAATTGTACAAGTTGAATCCAAATAGGTGTTATGTAAACAGAAAATAATGAAAAATATGCTTCACTACTTTGTTTCTCCAATTGAAAGCTGCGGTACGACTTAGGCTATAGGGGGTGCGACTTAGGAGCATAGGTTACTAAGTTGTACCGATTTAGAATTTTCGAAATATCGAAATTACAAAGAAATTTATACAATTTTTTTCACTTTTTAACAGTAAATAAATGCAGTATATACTATAGTTTTATATAGGATCAACAAACTTTTGTTTGCTATTTAATTCTTCAAATTACAGGTAATTTAAGCTAGGGGGTACAACTTGGGTAACCTTCTCTTATATGATATACATTTTGTCTGATCGATACCTACAATAATTTTAATTTGTGTTTTTATCTTTTTTGCGATACTCACCCGCACTTTCCTTCCGTTGCTTGTCATTTCCATCCAACTGTACGCAAGTTTTCAAATTAAAGTCAAACATGCCGGTTATTTTATAAATATATAAATATGCGTTCGTGTTGGTTTTTAATTAAAAATTGACATGCGAATGAATTTGTTATTGTTGTTGAAGGCGGCGCCGATATAAAGTTTGTGCAAAAAACCGGTTTTGCGCGCGCGAAAATATTACGACGTTATTAGAATGTGACACAATTGCCATTTCATTTATTGATTGCTTCATTTATGTGTGTTGTTGCTTTAATAAAATATGTATGGTATACGTTGTTAAATGTGTGCAATGTGTGTATGTAGCGATGGCATTACAACATACATGTTTAAATTTAATAGTGAATTGCATGCCAAAGACTTTAATTTCCTCTTAACGTTTCCTTCTTCTCGTTTTCATTTTTGTTTTTCCCATGCCTTTTATTATCGTCTAGCAATAAATGTATGCGCAAAAATGTTTACTCGCTCATATTTCATCGCACATTGTACAATTTAATACTCCAATTATGCTAAAATGTCTTCAATTTATCCCTAATAATGTACTTATAAAGCTGCTTTTTAAATAAAACGAAGGTATTGCTATTAAAAATATTACTTTAGTTACTGTTATTTAGTGCAAAAAATGTTTGGTAATACACAAGTAAATAACAAGTGATAAATTCATACTTTACTACTTTTTAACATATATATGTGTGCAAAATGCATACCTTTAATATTAGAGTTGACTTGTTAAGTCGATAAATATAAGGGAAACTTGTCGTAAATCAAAATCGTATTTTTTTTAATCAAGTATAAGATTACACTGTTGATTTACTAGATAATTACATTAATTAGCCTAGTTGCAATTTGGTAGTAATGCTATGATCAGAATATAATCTCTAAATACAAGAATTGGACCATATTAATCCTGATGATAGAAGTATTATCTAATTACATAGTAAAATTATCTAGTGCATTAAGTGTAAATCTATTCACAAATTTTATAATTCAGATTATTTTTATCGTAACATTCGATGGATGGGCGTATTTTTAAATTTTCGTCACGCAACTTTCAGAGCCGTCAAATTATTGGCAATTTAATTGCATAAAAATTAATTTTGGTACGTGCGCTTTTTGCGCCATGTCGAATTGAATATACAATCAATTATTTGCTACATTTTCGGTTATCGTTACGTTTCAAGAGTAGTAACGTAACTTTTTTTTGCATGTTTTACGTCCAATTGGGAATTTCAATTTCAACAAATAAAACAAGTTCGAGTAGTCGCGCGTTTCGCATGTGTGTGTGTGTGTGTGTGTGTGTGAGTTTCGTTCGTTGGATGGCTTTGTATATGAATGTGTGTGTGAGAGAGTTTTGTGTCCAAGGACTCATTTGTCATTCTGTCCTGATGTGTCCTGACTAGGTAAAGTCCTTTATTAATCCTGCACTCCTACATGCACATGGAACCGCACATACCGATATATCTCTATATTGATTTGGCGCGGCGATTAATTTATTCGCACCTATACTTTTCCAATCTGTTCGTTCGTTCGTTCGTCCAATGCAATGTTGGCAAAAAATATATAAAATCTCATCGCTTTTGCTACCACTGCTGCTGCTGCTGCTGCTGCTGCTGCTGCTGTACATACTTTCCCGCCCCCGTCCGTCCGTCGACGTACTGCTGCCGATATGAATTTTGCAATTTTACGCACGTTTTGTGAAAAAATGACGCCGGCAAAATAATAAAATATTTAAGGAAATTAAATCTGCATCAGGGGCAAAAAAATTTCATCCTTTGTGTGTTTGTGTGTGTGTGTGTGTGTATGAACGAGTGTCGCCACGCATCAAATAGAAATTAAAAATGTGCCGTGAGTCGAATTTGATTGATTTTTAGGAAAGAGAGCGAAAAAAAGCGAATGTAAATAATTAATATTTAATATAATAATCAATTTTATCTTTAATGCGAAATCCGAATCACGTACGTTATTACAATAATTCCAGCATTGCTGTGGAATTTAATTAAATTATCATTTTTTATCTGTGCGTTTGATTGATTTGCAATTACACTAAGTTTACTATGGTTTCTACTCTTTTTCGAATTACGCCGCGTTGCCATAGCAATTGCATGTATAATTGTACATATATATGTATTTGATTGATTTAATATGAGAAATTAAAATTTTATTTGTGATGCATTAATTTGTAATTATACTGTATCGTAGTATTAATTACTCTACAAACATTTTTGTTATTACTCCAAATCAGTTTGTAGCGGATCAGCTTTTAATTATGCATTAATTTTACTAATTTTGTAATGCATATTACAATAGTAGAGAACTTGATCTTGATATGTCTTAAAATTCTTTATTTTATTTCATTAAATTTGTGCACCGTTTATTCAATTTTTATACAAATTATTGTATTTTTAGTGAAAATTAAGGAAAATGTGGGATTTTCAAACAAATATTTATTTAGAACAATTATTTGTAGTAAAATTCTTATCTTATTTAGAAAACGCACAAAAATGCGAAAAATTTAATGCATGATAAATTGTCATCTGTCAGTAAAGTGTCAGTCTGCACAAATTGTTCCAATATCTAGTGAATTCTCTAAGCTTTCCCCCAAAAATTACTAGAAAAACAACTAATGTTGCAAATTTTATACGTTACATCAGTCTTGCGAATGCAATAAATTATATTCTTTAATATTGTAATACGATTATAAAGCGAAAATTTAATTATATACTATTTTCCATTAACTATTTGCATTATTTATTCAAATTTTGTACTAATCATTAGATTTTTAGCAAAACCTAAGCAAAAATGTCGATTTCTAATTAAATTTTTATTTATGACAATTATTTTATTTGAAAATTACCGTGTCATGTTAAAAGATGCGAAAAATTTAACTGTCATGTGTCAATAAAGTGTCAATCTGCAAAAACGTTCCTTGTTGTAAGCGAATTCTTTACTTTCTCTTAAACATTACCAGAAAAAACGAGCAATGTTACAAAATAGTTATGTGAATGCAATAAATTGATTCTTTAATAACGCTGATTACTCTATTATTTGCTCCATAAATATTTTGTTACCCAAATCAGTGTAAATCTATCGAATAAACTTTAAATGATATGCATCATTATAATTTAAATTAATTTAATGATGAATTTCTAGTTTAGAGAAAAAATGATGCTAAACTTAATGCTAAATTATCCAAAGTTTGCGCAACGTATAAGTTTTAGTGCGTTTGTTGGTTGGGTTTGAATACGTTCGCCCTGTGGTTTATTTAATTACATAATAATCATGTTTTGTTAATTAAGGTCATTTATACAACTACACATTCAGCAACTTTTCATTACGGCCTGGTAGTGGCGCATATATATAGATATATATATATGTCTATCTACATAAATTCGCCGTCGTTGTGTATTTTTTTGCCTATCCTTCCTTCGCGCGCGCGTATGTGCTGCGTATACGATGAATTATGCAGCTGCGAGCGAGGATGAAATTAATGTTGAAAAAAACGCCAGCAAACACATACATATGAGCGATGTAATGATTTTTTTAAATATGTAAAATGTTGTATTAGTGAAATAATATTGCATCGGCTAACAGGATCATGTATTAATTTATTTATATGTTAATTTTGAGAATAATGTTTTATTCGTGCGTAATCGTCGCAAATCGTACAGCATCCCGATCGGAGCGTAGCCTGGACCGATCCTGCAGTCGTACGTACGTCCTTCTAGGACGTCTTCCAGGATAGTAGAGCGAGCTTGAGCGCTGTCCTGACACTCAGCTTATTTGGTGAATGTGAATGTGTACGTCGTACGGAAACATTTATTATTAATAATTATTAAAAAAATACGCAACATTGACAGCACGCGTGTGTGATTAACGAATAAAATCAATTTATTAAAAATTTATTAAAACAGTGAGGATATTATATATTTCTGGGAGGATTATTTCTTTGCATCGAGAGGGAAACCGATTTTTTTCCAAAGCGAAAGTGCGGTGGAATGGAAACATTTATAATACTTGGAATGTGCTTTCTATGCTACGAACTCTGCGAGTTTCTCTATCAATGCAATACGACCGCCGTCACGTCGGGCAAACAACAGCACAGGGATGGGAAGCAGGAGGCAGCTGCTGGAGCGACGTCGTCATCATCGGCGAATTCGGGGGCGGAACGGCGCCAAGTGATTTACTCGATATCTGAACAACCAGAGGTCGAGCTCCACAACCACGACGCTTCTTTGTAAACGCGCCAATAAATCAGCCGAGGCCCCCCTCGCCTTTCGAATGGTGTATGTATGTGTGTATGTGTGCGACTAGATGGGTTGTCGGATATGTGATTACCGACCACTTTATTGGAACTAGTACCCGGAGAGAAAGCACAACGAACAAACGCCGCACAATCGACTGACGATTCACGTGGTGGTTTTTGCGTATTTTTTTCCATACTACTACTACATCGTCGTCATCATCGTCGTTTGTGTGCCAGTGATGCGACAGCGTGCACCAAATGTGCGGTGTGTGGTGGCGTTCGAATAATTGAATCCCATATATGCACGGTTATTATGATGATGATGTCGTGTGCGTGTTTTGATTATTATATTACGATATTATATCATTGCCACCCTCGGGAAATCTATGGATAAGCAGATTGTGCGTGGCTCGATGCACTTCCGATAGATTTTGCCTTGGGAATTTTGCAGTTTTTTTTCCTCTCTTCCCAACTATGACCAAGCAGCGAAATCAATTTTTTCCATCGCAAAACTCAATCAATATCATCACCATTCTCACGTGGCTCGCACCTCTCTTTTATATAGTCTCACACTCTATAACTAGCCATTTTTTGCAAATTATATATCTATTGTTAAATTATGTAAACATTAACATTATTTAGTAATATTAAATATTTATAAATAATAAATATTTGCAATATTTCTTACAATCTCACCTCGAATTTTTTGACAATTTCATTTAATTCATCATTGCTGCATACACACAATAAAATGACATTTTACCTCGCTCTTAATAAATTGAACGCTAATTTAGCAATTTAATTGATGCATAAAGACATTAATTTATATAACGTTTTAAAATTGAATTAGCAGCGAATCTCATTTTTGCCATTTGTTTTTTGCTGCCGCCTCCTCTTTGACGATAAAATATTATGTATGATTTTATTTAACAAAACAACAATGTTTTCATTTCATTGTGGCATTTATTTGCTTTTAAAATAAAGCCAACATTATCTAATTTGACTTTTATTATTACACACAGAACAAGAGGAGAAAAATATAAAACGATGAGTAGATATCAGATACAGTAAACAATTTATGCTTTTGATAGTGAATTCAACTTTGCTACTACTTGCATTTTTAATTGTTTTGCTTGTTGTTTGTGTACAAATCAACTTTAATGAAATTAATTAACTTCTATTCATTTGTTGCATACGTAATATGTATGTTAAGTTTCCTTTCACGATCAAATAATCATTTATTTTAATCTAAAGTCAATCTAATTTAATTTTTATTATTTATATGAAAATCAATCAATATTTGCTCCCGTATATTTATTTATTGTTTGCGCTGTTTCAATAACAGCGCAAATAATTTAATGTAAATAAAACGTTGTATTTTTATTATAGCGGCGCGCGCGAGATGAAAGCGATGCTAATTACATTTTGCAAATTCGTAAAATACAAACGCCAAAAATTGCGAAATTTTAATCTAATAACGCGCCAACACGACACTACCACCTCGACGATGACGAAAAAATAAAAAGAGCGCGCAGCGCACTGTTTGTGTAGATACGTATTCTATCTACCATTCCTTCCATACGGCGCAAAAAAGGGGATCGAATCCTTTTTTTTTATTCTTTATTTCCACCTTCTTTTATTCCGCATTTTTTTGCTTTTATTTCGCGATTGATTAACTTCGCGGAAGATTTAAATAAAATTTAAATCGTAACACAGAAGAAAGGGAGGAAGAGCGCGGTGGCGCGCATAAAAGTTTCTCCTTTTTCTCTTCTCAAGCGCGCGCGCGTTTTTTTTCTGCTTGCTTTTCCAATAGGTGTGCACCATCAAATTAATTACTTAATTCGCTTATCTGAATAAAAAAAATAAAATAAATGGCGGTAATAATCCCATCGGTTAACCAAATAGTTAAAATTGTTTCGCATACAATTAATTGGTGATGATATTGGATTGAGAGCGGCGGATATACGTGGGCGATGGTTTACACTCACTCAATCATAAATCCATATTTCAGATTGCGCAACAACGAATAATAATCAACAATATTTTGTGGTGTCAACAAAGAAAATTGGTGTTTTTGTTGTTTAAAACGATGGTGTTAATTGTAATCTTGTGTAGTCTTGCCTAGTGGACAAATAAATATATACGTTTATTCCAACATGGATTCGTTGGAACGTCTAATGAGTGCGACGAAACCGTTGCCGTTAACGGCAGCGGCCAATTCGCTGCCGCGTCGTGCCCTCGTGCACGCCAGTCTGGCGACGGCCGCCTCGGTCGGCCGGCGCGGGCGGCATCTTACTGGAACGTTTTGCCTCACCGGCGACACGATGGAAGGCATCATACAGTGTCTCGTCTTTCTGAAAGCGTTCTCGGTGAGTGAGAGTCTCGTGTCTGTCGTCGTCAGCTCGCCGCAGGCGGCTTGACGCGCTGTGGATTATAACAATATTAGTAAATTGTTGCATTGCACGCTGCAAGCGAAATATTTTCAATCTGGGG
>JARJDW010000249.1:0-13157 GCA_030264715.1 Adinopsis sp. GC000173
AATACGTAAATTAAAAGTAAGAAAACAAATAAATGAATATTGTAGTGTAATTAATCTACAATCAGAGTTTCATAGATGTATCACAAACGTTGCTACATTTTCAAATAATAAGTAATTTAGAGTAATTCTCTTCGTTTGTTGGAAAGTGCGCAAAACAGTTACAAACTTTATCTACAGTATAATTGATATTAATATAATTAACAAAGTATTCGGTAAAATTGAGGTTAGGAATTCCACTATTTGCAAAACATTGATATATGTATAATATATACACTTTTAATATCTACTAAAATTAAAACATTTTGTAGCGTAATTAATCTACAATTAGAGTTTCATAAATGTTTCTATCATAAACGTAACTACAATTTCAAATGGGCAGTAGTGTAATTAACAAAGTATTCAAAAAAATTAAGGTTAGAATTTCAAATGTCAATGTCAAATGTGTACCTACAAGAAAATAAATAAATTAACTATATAATGTAATTAATCCATAATAAGAGTTTCATAAGTGTATCGAAAATGTTTCAAACAAGTAATTCTCTTCGTTCGTTGGTAAGTGCGCAGGATAGTTAAAACTTTTGCATTAACGTAATTAATAAACTATTTGGACGAAGTGAGGTGCTCCATAATAAGAATTGGATAAATGAATCTATCATAAATGTTACTTCGTTTTTCAAATGGGGGTGGTTCGCTTAGTTCTCTTTATTCATTGATGAGTGTGAAAGATAGCTAAAACATGAATTATAATTTACATTAATATAATTAACAAAGTATTTGGAAGAATTGAAATCAGAAATTCAACTTCTTACAAAAGCATTAATATACAAAATCTGTAAGCTTATCTTTTTAAATTATAAGTGAGAAAATAAATAGACATTTTTCAATGTAATTAATCAACAATAATGGTTTCACAGATGTATCTATCATAAATATTACTACATTTTCCAAATGGGTAGTTCGCTTAGTTCTCTGTATTCATTGATGAGTGCGGAAGATAGCTAAAACATTGTACTATAATGGATATTAATGTAATTAATATGGTAATCGGAGGAAATGCGGTTAGAAATTCAACTACTTACTAAACATTAGTACTACACATACATTTGTTATTCTTAAATTCAAATAAATATATGCATTTAATTTTCCATTCCAATAAGAGTAATCATCATATATGTATCAAACAAACGTTGCTACATTTTGAAATGAGCAGTTCGCGTCGTTCTCTTCGTTCGTTGGTTGGTGAGTGCGCGGCGCCAGCAACGACCTCTAACACGAAACAAGAAGCGTCGCTTTGAAAGTGTTAACCAGTATGCCAGTATGAACATGGCCGCGTGGTTGTAAGCACACGCGCGTGTATCGTAGTATCTCGTTCGCCGCCAATTCGCATCGAAAATTCGGTTAGATAAACAGTATAAACATTGAACATTGTGTGTGTGAGCAGTGGATTAACGCCGTCAGAACACAAATTTCAGGTAAGTGTCACCTTTTTCATTCATAAAATTCGCCTCACTACTCGTGTACCGACTTGTTTTCAATTACAATTTAAATACCTGTCTTGAGTCATTGCACCTTCTCTTCTCTCGTTCGTACGTTCAGCGTGTACACTCCATCGAGCAAGTCGCGCGCGGCCCGATGCGAGAGGTAGAAAGAAAATAACAAACAACCTGTTTGGTTTTTGTGCACAACGCGTTTCCATCATCATCATCTATCCCAAAGAAACAATTACGCATAGTAGTGTTTCTAGCCGTTTGGAAATAAGTGGTTTTTTCCGCGCCGTATATATGCTGTGTGGAGGGTTGTTTACCTTCGATCCACCTGCATGACTCACCACCACCAACCAGCGTGTGCAACCCTCGAGACGTGCAAAGTGCAGCGTGAAAAGCATGCTCACACTCGACTTTATAGCACTTTGACGAAAAAAAATAGCAAACGCCAAAGAGACTCAAAGATTGCGACGCCGATGCGCTAATAAAACAATACATTGTTAGGGTTTTGTCTGCGCTTGCATATTTCCATTGCACACTTCAATATATCGCAAGAAAACTACCCTAATACTATATTGCAATTGGGGGAAGGGAAGCGAGCGAGCGCTTTTGACCCCTCTTCTCTCCGGCATACTCACTCGCGTCTACATCGTGGATTTTATGGCACGAGTTTCGATCTCGCTTCTCTCAATTCGAGGCAAAGGAAAACAAGAAAATTTTATATATATTTGTAGGATGGATATGCTCGAAATATTACTTTCACGCTCAAAATTGCATAAAAAATTCTTTTAATTTGAATATTTGAAGAATTTCTGTATCAAAGAGATTAAAATGCCAAATTTTGATTCAATTTTGATTCAATAATTGTTACTTAACGCAAAACAGTATCTAAAATCGTTAATTTTGTTCATTTGGTCTATTTTGAATATTGTTTAGATAATTAATACTTTAAATTTTGATCTCGTCTCTTAATTGGAGGCGAAAATAGGAAAAAGTAGGATGGATAAGCTCGAAATATTAATTTCACACACAAAATTGCGAAGGAAATTTTTAGAAAATTTGATTCATTGGAATATTTGATGAATTTGTGCATCATAAAGATTAAAATGCTAAATTTTGATTCAATAAATGTTATTTAACGCAAAACAGTGTCTAAAATCGTCAATTTTGTTAATTTGGTTTATATTTATTATTGCTTAGATAATTAGTATATTAAATTTCGATCTCGTCTTATAGTTCGAGGCGAAAATAAGAAAAAAATATAAATTATAATACATATATGTAGGATGGATAAGCTCGAAATGTTACTTTCACACTCGAAATTGCAAAGGAAATTGCTAGAAAATTTGCTTCATTTGAATATTTGATGAATTTTGTGCATCAAAGAGATTAAAATGCTAAATTTTTATCAAATTTTGATTTAACTTCATGCAAAACATTCAAAATAACAATGTCTAAAGTCGTTAATTTTGTTATTCTGGTCTTTTTGTAATATTGCTTAGATAATTAGTATAAGTTTCGATCTCGTCTCTAAGTTCGAGGCGAAAACAGGAAAAATTCATTAGATATGCTCGAAATGCTGCTTTCACACTCAAAATTGCAAAAGAAATTACTAGAAAATTGCTTCATTTCAATATTTGATGAATTTGTGCATCAAAATGATTAAAATGCTAAATTTTCATCCAATTTTGATTAAATAATTTTTCATTAACACAACAAATTTAAATAGCAATGCCTAAAATTAACAATTTTGTTATTCTGATCGATTTTTAATAATTGCTTACTGGAATTGAGTTCCATAATTTATCTTTTAAACCGAAATTTCTAGTAAAAAATAAGAGTAAATGTTTGAATTTGATTTTTGTCACTTTAACCGCTGAATTTATGTATCATAATGATTAGACAGTTAAAGAAACATATTTTTCTATTTAATTAATTTAAATTAAGTAAATGTTCAAAGCATAGAAATTTTAGTTTATTAGAATTTTATAGCTATTTTACGCTTTTAAATGCAATTTTTATTAGTTTTGTTGCTAAAATTTCAATCAATTAAATTAGGAATGCTAAGTTTTTACTACTTTGTTAGATATTTTTAGCCAATTTTTGTTAAATACTTAAATGTTAATATGATACATGAACCAATTTTTAATCATACTGTTTACTTCCTCACTAAAAGGGTTTATTTGCAGCATGAATTAATGAATGAAAAAGGGTAAAAATGCTTAAATTTAACTCCTAGTTTTTTTTAGCAAACTTTAGTCAAATTAATGTTAATTAACGCAACGAAGTGCCTAAAATGGTTAACTTCGTTTTTCACGTCGATTTTTAATTAATGCTTACTAAATAAGTGCTAATTAGCATCTTAAATGTGCCAAATATGAAGTCGTTTGCTGGCTTTTTTGTTTATGTCTGAGATGTAAAAAAGCATTAACTGCCTTATCATACTGTGAAGTGTTTATTTGGTATAACTGAAAGTAAAAATGTATTAATTAACTTCGTCACTTTGTTAATTCGCATGGAGGAAAACTTTCGATGTAAAAGTCAAAGGTTACAAAAAACTATGAATTTTAATATAATTAATTTTAATTCAAATGCATAAGTAATTATGTAGATTTATAATATGTTTTATTGTTGAATGATGAAATATACAAGATTAATTTTTGCTAATTACATCTTTTGGTAGAATTTAATTACGTGGTTCGTCCGAAAAGTTTCTAGCTTTTTTAGTAATTTTTAATGCAACTCCAAATTATTTTTTAGCATCATCCCGTCCACTTAAATCAAAAATTTTTGATGGATCTTTCTTTGCGTGCGGAAATTTTTGCGACTTTCTTCTTTGATTTTGACATTTTCCATCAAAATATTTAAGGAATTTTATTTAAGGTATTGGAAATTAGAGAAGAACGTTCGTTTGATGAAAGTCGCTAAAAGATTTGATGGAAAATGCCAAAGATTAAAGAAAAATCGGAAGAAAGTCGCAAAAATTTCCATGTAAAGAAAAATCTTTCAAAAAGTTTTGGTTTAAGAGGACGTGGTGATGCTAAAAAATAATTTGGGGCTGCACAAATAATTACTTTTTGGACGACTCACATACATTACAATTAAATAAAATTTTACTTAAATATTTTTTATAATTTAAACCTCACATCTTTTATAATCTTGGCATAATGCACCAAAATATTGTATATATTGTACTTACTTACATTTTATTTCTCAGAATTTGATTTATTGTTCATCCAAATTGACGTGTCACGACTTAACATCGTCATTGATCACAACAAGTTGACACAAATTTCTGAATCAGAATCATTTTTTATTTGAAATCCAATATTTCTTGTTATCATTGTATTTCCTGTCGTTGTTTTTAGTTAAAAGCGTATATCAAATGTACTTACACAAATGTTGCGATGATTCGATTGTTTTTCCATCAAAACGCAACGCTGTTGGATCAGAAAACACAATTTTACTTTAAGAACGTTGTAAATACTTTGCTTTTATTTGTAACTGGACATCGAAAATTATTTTGAAGCATTATTTTATATAATTGACGGAAAACCACATCAATAAACAATTGAAGCTACACTTGATTTCCTTGCTTCACTTTTCACAATTTCATTCCAACTTGTCTTTTTTAATGAAGCATTAGTTAAATTCGTTAAAATGATTTAAATCAAATGTTTGTTTCACAGAAATTTTTGATTTCTATATCAAACTTTCAATTCAATTCGAAATGTGTTAAACTTGTTAAAATCGTACACAAATGTTTTGACTATTCGATTGTTTTTTAATCTAAAACGCAACATTGTTTGATCATTCAAACACAATTTTACTACTAAAATAGATAGATTATTCGTGCGCTGACATGCTTTCGATGATTTATATAATGAAATGCGGCCGCATAGTTTGAAAATTACTTAAAATATATCGGAGCAAAGCGGTCGGAACATCTAGTTTGTAAAAAACGAAGCGTATTTTATGTAATTGATGAATGGTAGTCAGCTATTAAATATGTATCCAAAACAAACAATTGAAGTTTTTGATGATTTTGTTGAAATTTACTTCATTCTAAGTGAAAACTTATTAAATTTTTTAAAATTATATAAAATTCACAAAATTGATGACGTTAGGCTTTTTTCTACCTTTTTTTTGATGATTTTGTTATAAATTTTAACTCAATATTTATTAAATCCTTTAAAATCATAGAAAAGTTATAAATTTTATTATACTACGTCGATTGTTTTTGATTCATTATTAGACATTCTTTTATCTTTCAAGCACAATAGATTAATACCACTGGCATGGATTTGATTCACAGGCTAAAATTGAGCTAAAACTAGAGCAATGTTTATAGAAAATAATTTTTTTAAATTTCAAAATTATTTTATGTAATTGCTGGATATTTATTTCGGTAATCCAATTTATTGTATAAATTAGACAATTGAAGTTATACTTTATGCTTTCTTTCGTTTTTTTTTTGTTAAAACTTACTCAATACTCAAAATTTTTTATTATTTGATTACTTTTTAATCAAAATTTGGACATTCTTTTATCGTCCCAAGCACAATATATTAAATTTTCTGACATGGCTTTGAAACACATCTCGAAATCAAGTTAAAAACTAGAGTAATGTTCATAGAAAATCAATTTTTTTAGTCCCAAACCGGTTTTATGTATTGATGGATAAGTACATCTACAATCAAACAGATAACGTTATATTTTATTATTTTTTTATGATTTTATTAAAACTTATCGTTTTTAACTCAAAATTCATCAAAATGTTGTTATATTATTCAATACAAAATTGGACATTTTTTTATCATCCAAACACAGTAGATTATGCATTTGATACACAGCTTGAAATTGAGTTAAAAATTAGAACAATGTTCACAGAAAATCCATTTTTTTTAATTCTGAAACGTTATATTTTATGTAATTGATGGATAAGTGCGCCGGCAATCAATCATCCAAAACAAACAATTGAAGCTTGCTTTTGTTTCATTTTTTACTGTTATTTATTACACGTTTTCTATGATGTATGTTTTACGTACTTTTTCCTACGAACACAAAATGAGAAAAATAAATGTAAAAAAGGCGCCGGCGCGTCATTTGATCCACATATAAAAAGCCACCCTCGGAATATTAATTAGCGTACGCGTCTGGACTTGTTTTGCCATACGAGTATATACAGTTTTTTTTTATTTTTAATTTAAAATTCGCCCCATTTATATGGATTTACGTTTGGCAATTAACATTGACCCGACCTTTACGCGCCAATGCAAACAAAAATATTTTTTTACATGGAGCGTACCATACATCTACCTGCTTAATATGCAAAATTTCATTTCGATGCGTTTGTTGTATAATAAAATAAAAAAAAAGAACGCAAATTTAATTTATATTTTGCGCGCTTTCTATCTACTATCCGCACCACTGCCAATAAAATAATGGGATAATGTCACAGAAGGATTAATTGCAATGGAAAGTTTCATTATCAATCACCAACCAACTAACTAGCTAACTATTGAAATAACACGTTTTGTAATTAATTTTTATGTAAATTTTATGGTGTATTATAAAATAGATGTATAATTAATATTATAGTTCGATTGTGGTGAGAATCAATTGCGAATGTTCGTGGTAGGAAAATGGGAATATTTACGCATGTCGATTTCTAAATATCTTTATAAAAAATGTCAACATCAAAAATTAAATCCATTGTTTCGTAGAGTAATAACTTATCATTCAGCAAGATTAGTATGCTTTTTTTGTTCTGAAAGTTTATAATATTTGTGTTTGCAATAAAATGAAATATATTTAAAGAAAGTTTAGTTTTTATATTTTACTATATCTTTAATAAACAAGAATGTTATAAAATAACTGCCATGCTTAAAATATATTTAATTACTGTAAATTTAAAGAAAAAATATAGTAAGGGGTTAATGAATGTATTGAGAAATGTCACTTTAATTTCTATATAATTCTAATCTAGTAGTTTAAAAGTGCGCACCTGTTTGTTGTTTAAAATAATCCAATTACTTATCAATTTACCATTGCTTGATAACTCGCTTAACATAACCTATAACTCAATTTTCAACTGTCCAATTTAATTATGTTGCGCGCCGCTTCCGCATTGGATGTGTATTTAATTCCTACAATCGATAAAATTGTGTGGATAAATTATTTTCGGTGGAAAGTTTATTTAATTTTGTGACATTTTTAGTTAATTGGAATTAGGCATTCCAAAATATGTTATTTCAATTACTGAGGTACAATCTGTCAATCTAAAATATAATATTTTTCTAAATACCTTTTTGCGATATTTTTTGAAGATGGTTCTTGAATAACTACATAGTAGATTTACTTCAGAAGTGTTCTTGCTTTAAAAAAATATCGAAAACTTGTCCCTCAATAGCTGTTTGACACAGTACTCTGGATCATAGAGCTCTGGATTACCTAATTATTCTTATAAGTGACTTGCTGAATATAACCTAAAACTCTCCTTAAATGTGCCAAGCAAATATAGGTCCAAAGTGGATATTTAATTTATTAACTCCGTCGAATCGATAATTGCAGCAATAAACTAAGCGATAAATTGTATTTGATGCAAAATTTAATGCTGTTAATTTCTTTAACCTATATAACAAAACTGCCACCTTTAGTTTAATCAAATCATATCCAAAGTCACCGATCTAAAATTGATAACGTGTTATTTAATAACTTTCTTAATAGTTCCCTAACTTTACTTAATTTAACTTTCAAATGTTAGTTTATTGTTGTTTGATAAGTTTGTAAACATCGCCTAAAAGATATTTTAAACTGCCAACGTTAATTATATACATATACAAAATGGTATAAAATAAAATTGCTTTTAGCATGTGTCGAGTAAGTGATTTTGTTCTTAATTAAATTAGTTCATTTTGAATATCAATTTACTATTGGTCGATACCTTGTTGGACAGACAGTTTAAAATTGTCAACATATAGTGCGTTCGGTAAATACATCTAGATTTTTTGTCATATGACAGCAGATAACTTCAGATGTATACGAACACTTACGAACGTTCTATGATTTATTAATAAAATGGATTTTGTATTAAAATAACTCTTGCTTAATTAACAAAATAGAGAGTTATATTAATTATAAAAGGTAAAATAAATTTATAAATAAATTAATAAAGTTTCATCGACGAGCTAAGTACGTTCGTAAGCATTCGTATATACGTGAAGTTATCTGAACTAGAGTGAAAAAAAATCTAGATGCTCTGGATGTACAATATTTACCGACCGCACTAATAGCTTATATCCAAAGTGGATGTTTAATTTATTTGTAATAAACTATTGTGGATGAGAAATTGTGCTTAATAATATAAAATTCAATTTCACATGTAATATTGTTAAATTTAATTCCTTTAGTTGCCATATTGGCGGACAAATGGGAATTTTCAATTTCTAAGACTAAGAGATTTTATTTCATATGACATTAATGAAATTACTTTCTTCGGAATATCAATTTGCCATTGCGCTGTGCTGGACAACATAGCACAACACAATTTTAACCTGTCAACTTTAATTTACTGTTAAGCGATTTTGTGTTATTTAATTCTTGAAATCAATTATTGTGTAGTGAAATGATTGACAAATTACACAAATTGTTTTTGATGGAGAATTTGATTTCGCAAATGAATTTAATTTCATTTAGTGGTGATTTAGTGGACAAAGAGCATACGTAATGTCAATGCTTTGACGTTATATTGAACGATTAAATATCGAATCATCGTTGGATTACATCAAATAGCAATGCTGTTTTGGGTAATCAAATTATTGAAGAATTTCAGTAATTCAATAAATGATATTAACGATAATATTTGTTATTTGTTAAATCAAACAATTAAAGAGAGTTTTTGTAATGAAATTATGCAAATCATTTTATCAAATTCCATAAATAATTCACAAAATTTAAATTTCCAATTAAATACAAATATTCTTGTATTTATAATCGTTCATGTTATGACATGAAACCAGTATCTCTCACAATAACTCATCACCATCATTGAGAATTAAACAATTGAATGACTAACCAATCTGCGTTGATCATTTATTGCAATTTTCTTACAATTTTTGTTGATAAGAAGCGTCTTTATCGTGATAACAGCGCATTGTTACTTATTAAAACATCAGTGAATATATTTTACCGTATTTTAATCAAATTATTGAAGAATTTTAGTAATTCGATAAATGATAATAACGATAATATTTGATATTTGTTAAAATGAGTTAAAATATACGAATCAAACAATCAATGGGACTTTTCGTAATGAAATTATGCAAATAATTTGATCAAACATCATAAATAATTTCAATTACATGCAAATATTATTGTATTTATTATTGTTCATGTCATATATAACGCTAGTATCTTTCACAAAAAGTCATCACTATCAAAAATAATTAAAAAAATATTAAAATGAATGAATAACCAACTTGAGTTGATCGTTTATTGCAATCTTGTTACATTTTTTGTTGATAAGAAGCGTCTTTTATTTTGATAACAGCGCATTGTTACTTATTTAAACATCGGTGAATACATTTCACCATATTTTTATTTAAATTTAGCAAGATACATGCCCAAACAATACTAAATATTGTTGCAAATAAATGACTTGACTTCTGGCAAAATTCTACGTTTTATATCTATATACTAATTGTTGGTATATTAGAAAAAATGAACAAGAAAAAAGTTTTTTACACATTTCCAATATAGAGTGTCTAAAAATTTCTATGGAAAAGGAAATATTGTTTAAATAATTCTCAGAAATGTTATAGCATTGTTTTTAAAAGGAACAACAATTTATATATCGAAAAATATAGACAAGATAAGTAAAAATTTGCTAATAGATAGAGAAATCGAAACATGACTACGATATAACAAAAAAAACTAATAAATGTGTGTAAGATGATTTTTTAATCTTTATATTTAATTAATCGCATAAAACTTCGTTATAAAAAGAATTTCTTTACACCACTAGTGATGAAAAAGCTTGCATTTCGTTCGTTTTGATAAGTGAATTTACTTTGTTTAGCCACTTAGTGGACAAAGAGCATATACGATGTCAATGCTTTCGCATTGAACGACTTAATATTGTATTTCCATTGGACAATTCGTCAAACATGGAATAGCATTATTGCTTTTGGTAATCAAATTGTTGAAGAATTACAGTGATTTAATAAATTACATTAACGATAATATAAAAATATTCATTTCCGTATATTAGGCATTCAGTTCAGCATGAAATAATAACTTGCTAACAAACTTTTAATTTATTTTATACATTTTTTGTATAAAAAATATAACATACTTCTTGTGAAAAGGGTGTGTCTCTATATTTAGGCATCCCTGCATACTTCAATGCGGTATTTACATGCAATTTTAATTAAAATTATTGAGGTTTGATATTTATTCTACCGCATAAATGAAGTAATAAATTTGTTGTCGATGATTTACATATTGGAAAATTTACAATATTTAATAATATGTAGTAAAATTGTTGGGCAATAATATTAATTAATTATATTTGAATCACCCATAGTACAGTTAAATTTGATTTATACAATATACTTATTACAAAAGGGGTGCGTCTCTATATTTAAGCATCCCTTCATACATCCATGCCATATTTACAAACAACTGTAATTTTTCATTAAATTAATTATATTAGTCGGGTTTTATCAATTTTACAGCATAAATAAACAATAATAAATTTGTTGTCGACGATTCATATCTTGAAAAAATTTAAATATTTAATAATATGTAGTAAAACTATTAGACCATCAGTCCAGCACAAAGTATAAACAGTTTAGTGGAATTTAAATAATTAATTCATTTCAAACTCTATTTTCAATCATCTTTAGTAGGTTTAATTTAGTTTATACGATATATTATATTTAAGCATCCCAGTAAACTTCCATGATATTTGCATGCAATTTTAATCTTTCATTAAATTTATTTTATTATTGGAGTTTGATTTATTCCACAGCATAAATAAACTATAATAAATTATTTGTTAATAATTTACATATTGGAAAATTTACAATATTTAATAATATGTAATGAAGTTTTTTAGGCAATTAGTCCAGCACAAAATGTAAACAGTAATATACAATACAAAACATTTTAGCGAAATTTCAATAATGAATTAATTTTAAACACCATTTTTCAATCACCCTTAGTACGCTTTAATTCGATTCATATTATAAAAATATACTTATTGTAAAAGGGGTGTGTCTCTATGTATTTAAGCATCTCTGTAAACTTGCATGACGTATTTCCATGCAATTTTAATTTTTGCATTACATTTATTATTTCATCGAGATTTGATTTATTCCACAGCATAAATATACCTACTAATAAATTTGTTGTCGCCGATTTACATATTGTTGAAAAATTTGCAATATTTAATATATATGTATATATATAGTAAAACGGCATGAAATTGGCGATGATTTCAAAATAGGGCATCAACGTGGGCGTATATATTTATGTTAACTTCTATAACTAACGTCATTGTACATTGTATGTATCCCTTTTTTCTACATCGGGTAACTTTGATGAATCATTATATTTATTTCAGATCGTAGGTAGGCAGGCCGGCTGGCTGGCTGGAGGAATAAATGTTAAAAAATGTAGGGGTAGCACGCGAGTACAGCTGTCCATTTATTAAATTTTTTTTTGTCTGAATCGTTAATCGGTTAGCTCCATCAAAAATGAACAGTTCTAAGGTTTTATTGCAAGAATTAAATGCAAGTATTAAATAAATTAAGTGGTGTTAGTTAGGTTAGATATTTTACTGCAAAAATCAAGGTAATTTTAAGTAACATTAGACATTTTACTTCAAATTTTATATAAAAACTTGTCTATTTATTGATTGAATCGCTAACCGATTAGTTGCATATTAAATTATCATTTTCAGAGCTTCATTACAAAATATGTAAGAGTATTAAAGAAATAAAAAGATTATTAATATGTAAAATTTTGATCTCAAAAAACCTATTCCAATTTGCTGATAATTCTAAATCATTATACACCCGCAAAGTGAAGAGGAGATAAAAACCTCAAAATTTTAATTAAACCTCCATGTTTTGGTAGTTTTTATGGTTATTATTACGAACAAAAATTGACTGATAGATGATAGTATTTGGAGTTTTCTTTTTTCTTCCCAACGTGTGGTATAATAACTTGAAATGATCAATGAATTAAAATTTGTTAAATTAGACATTTTTTAATGCAAAAATCACTGTAATTTGTAATTTGTGTAATTTGCTATTGTACCTTTTTTATACGGCCAATGGAAATTCGATTATAATGCCATAAGA
The DNA here is from genome assembly GCA_030264715.1 of Adinopsis sp. GC000173. Lineage (NCBI taxonomy): Eukaryota > Metazoa > Arthropoda > Insecta > Coleoptera > Staphylinidae > Adinopsis > Adinopsis sp. GC000173. The sequence goes on from JARJDW010000249.1 coordinate 12,854, forward strand.
ACCCTTAAAAGAATCGAATTGCCCCGGATAATCGGGAATTTATTGCATTGTTAATTACTAGAGTATATGTCTAGGAAATCTAGTTCATTTTTGCAAACGATAAGTAATCTCCTATCATATACAGTGTGTTCAGTAAGTTCGGAAACACCCTTTTATTTAGAAAACGATGCTCTAATTAAAAATTTGGAACACATAGATCGATATTATTTTTAAAAACGCATTTGATAGTGACATTCACTTTGTCCTTTAAAGTGCTCATCATGGTCTGCCGATGGTCAACTTCATTTTTTTAAATGGAACCCCC
>JARJDW010000251.1:0-28033 GCA_030264715.1 Adinopsis sp. GC000173
AACCTAGTATTGTCAAATAGTAAGCTCTTAAAGTGCGGAGTTGAGGCAATGTCTATTCTAAACATGTAAATTAGCCTACAAAAGTAAAAAACAATATAAAATCTATATTTAAAAATTTGAATTATGCTTGCAAGAAGTCTTAAATACGGATAAACACTATAGTGTAAAATATATTAATAAAGATCAAGAGAAAAAATATTTTTGTTGCATATTATAAACAGACAGAACTTTCCGGTAGACCTAATATTTGTTTTTTTTTTGTGACCCTCCGTAGAATTTGTAATGGGAATGTGTTTAAAACGTTAATGATGGGAGGAAGTGGTTAATCAAAATATGTTTATAATTATCAATGTTTCTGTCACTACTTTGTGACCATCTTCAGTACCTTCGTTTTATCATCTTCCTACAAAAGACAATGAATATGGCCATAAATTGGTGACCGAAACGTTGATAATTGTAAAAATATAAGTTTGTTTAACCACCTCCTACCACAATTAGCATTTTATATATGTTACAGTTAAAGCGCTAAATCTGTTCTTATTAATAACAACCGGCCAGTATTAATAACATCCGTATTTCTTGGTAAATATTAATAATAAAAACGTAACTATTATATGTATTTACCGGTAAGTATCAATATATGTACGAAGGTTAAAATATATAATTTAACCATATCGTTATGTTATCTACAAGAATATTTCTTGAATTATAGAGAATTTATCAAAAATTCGAGTGATTGCTGGTTAGAGAGTGTATTAAGTTAGGTTAAGACAGATTGTATGTATATGTAATAGGTTAGGTTAAATGGTAAATATAATAATATGTTATTATTAATAAAAGCACATTTATCACTTTAACCGTATTATACATTAAAAATTAATATACACAGTGGTACTTCGGTTAAAGAATTTTTTTAGTCTGCATATAATGAATATTTATACTTAATATCTCATTATCAACCTACTAGAAGATGTGTTTATTCTTAAATTCAGTTAACGAATCTGATTTTGGAACGAATTAAATTCGTTAACCGAGTTATCACTGTACTGTTATTATTTATAAATAACTAATTTATTATAAATTTTTAGTTGTTTGGTAAATTGCGACAGAAATGGTGCGTATTACTCGAATCAACACCAAGAAATTTTGCTTAGGGTGGAATGCATTAAGAATTGTTATGAATTTAAACATTTGCCGACACCTACCTGGAAGATAATTGATCTTGCGGATGGAGGTACGAAATTCAATTTGAATTAACTGTCCTTTTATTCAAATGCAAAATGTTTCACAATTTTGTATATAATAATCGATATCCTAGAGCCCAAGTGTAATATACAGAATCCAACTTAGAAAACAGTTCACGTTTCTTTACCATTTAATTTGGCTGCATTTTTGCTTTGCAATGTATATGTTCATTTGGATTATTCTTTGATTTGACAGAAAAATGAACGCAAATATGATCATGCAACAATTATCCCACACCTAATGTTTAATAACACAAATACATTACAAAAGTAAATGTTTTACTTAAATTTTCTGGAAACATTAGCGCTAAAATGGAAATAAGTATGTATTATGCATACAAGCTACGGTGAAGCTGGCGATAAATAATGCTTCAAAGAACAAATTTTTTTATAGAGGTACAGAAAAAATTTGCATTGTATGCCAGATATGAAAATCTTTGCTGCCACGCTCCGTAAAATGCTAGGTATCTTCAAACATGTTCACAAATCCAAGTTACGCTGTTGATATGCGTAGACACCCTTATATGATAATTCTAACTTCTAACACTGAAAAGAAAATATTTCTTTTCATTTCTCTATTAATAGTAACACTACTTTCTGTAATGCATCTTTACGCGTATCATTGTAAAAAAGTCTTGTTTTACAGCTACAAGTTTCTATGCGATTATGATTCTTTGTGGTTTTCTCCACCAACGCTAAAAGTTCTGTGACACTCTGTATATAATCATTATCTACTAAAATTGAGTTTGAAATGACTGTGTATTTATGTTCTGTATTTAACAATAATGTAAATGAGTTTTGCACACAATTAATTGCGTTTAATATCGTTCAAAATAAACAACACCATTACATTATTTAATTGCAAATATTGATATATACATATTACAGTTGTCTACATTTCAGATGAAATTATCGCTGGATTTGAAGTGAAAAACGAAGGACGAATTTTCAGTATTGCTCCGAATACATTGGAATCGAATGGACGTTATCTCGTCAGTTGCGAGAGTAAAAGAGGTGAAATATATATTTAATAACCACGTACATTAAAACCTTGATATAAATGGATTAAAGCGGTTGAGGGGGTGTTCGTTAAAGCTGAAAGTTTGTTATAAAAAAATATGTTACCAAATGCGCATTTTTTTTATAAAACTTTAACTTAGAAAATGAAGTTAAAAATGCTTTGATTGAAATAACAAATCAAACCATGAATATGAAATTCAAGGCATTAAAAAATTATTTGCATTGTATACGTCAGTGTTGTACTGGCGATCAGTAATATTTAGGTTTAAACCATTTAAACACTCACTCTTAGCACTCAATTGTTTTCTATTTATATATTGTAGGTGCAAAATAATTAAATTTGCAGAAATAATAACATAATGTTACGTTATACAGTGGAACCCCCTGATACGTGAAGCTCAACATACGAGCTTTTTGAAACTGAATTCCGAGATACGAGCTATGATTTGAGAAGCTTTCGTGTTACATTATTAATTAATAATGTATCTCGTTTGAAATACAAACTGGATTCAGTTACGAGGCCTCTCATGAAACGAATTAAATTCATATCTCAAGGTACCACTATATATCCAAAAACGATAAAACAATACATATATGGTACATATAAAATATTTGTCAAATTGATAATAGTTAGAACGCCAATTTTATTGATTAGGAGAGAGTTGGTGAAAACCAGATGTGATGTTTTCAATAATTCTTCATATTTTAATTGACACGCGTTTTGAGTAATTGTCCGATGTTTTTATATTACACCTATTATTTGTGACACTAAGGACGTGTTTCTAAGGGACATAACCGTATGTCGAGTATAATGTAAGTCTCTTTTATAATTTTTACATTATGTTCATGTGATTATTAATTGTTGTCTTACAAACTCCGTGGCCGAAACATATTGATACACTCAATTTTGTTCGTATATACTGAAAACATCACATCTGGTTTTTACCAAGTCCTTCCTAATAAAAAAAATGGTATTCTAACTATTATCAATTTGACATCATACTGGAAGACAAAAATAAATTCATTTACGTTTTAAATATCAATTTAAATAAAAAATATCAATTGAGTGGGAATTACTATTTTTCTGCAAAATAAGATTTAATTCATTGTATTTAAAATTTGTTATATTGAGGTTTTTCTGTAACATGTTTGTTAATACATTTTAATTTAGGACGCTTTAAATCATCATATATAATTGTGACCATCGGCGATTTAACGCCACCGGAGTGTGATGTGCAACCACGCAAAGGATATAATTTATACACGATATTTACCATGAAGTGCAAGCCGATTGGACATTTTCTCGAATATGCCCCAACTTATTATCTTTATTATATTGTATCAATAAAAAAAGTTGATACAGGTGATGTATTGATTTTTCATATACAGGGGGAACTTTCAATATTGTCGTCGCTGATTAAGCGAGTTGTTTTGAACAAATCGTTTTATTTGCGGCGAGAAGTCCTTGGACAGTTCCACTGTATTTTCCATTGACATAAAGCTACTTAATTTGTTGCAGACATTTTAATAACTGAGAGCGCTCACAATACGATCCGATTTAGATTATGTAAATTGAAAAACAAACGGGTGCAAGCTATTAAAGTTGTCTTGGTAGATATTTATAAAAATGAGCTGCATGTTGATTTGCCCGGCATTGTCGTAAGAAATTTTTATTATCATTTAATAAACTATTTAAATAATAATTGATTCAAATTTAGCTCCAGTTGGATAAAACAAAACCAGACAGTGCATCTGCACATGCAAACAATATTGTAAAGTTGTGCAAAGGGGGAAGATATGTGGAAGGAATATCTTATTTGAATGCGTTCTTCCTGCGACGCAAAGTTTCTAATACTAAATTAGTCGAAGGCTTCAATATGAAGATAATTCGAGCTTTATTAGATGTAGTTAATTAATTCTTAAGGCGCTTTCACACCTACGCCACTCGATGCAACTAAGTGTAGCGCGCTACATTTTCGAGTACATACAGACTTGTATGACTAATTTGGTTCTCGATTTGAGGGTATTTTCTATTATGTATCATGAGAGAACCTTAGCAAAATAATGACATTATTCAAAATATTTTCTCTGCATTGTGCATCTTACATTCATGTTGCATTATGCATGCCATACTTTAGCACAAATGTATTTTGAAGATCAGGGATGACCAATTAGTCGTTCGCGATTGTCCGGTTTATATTGAAGCCAATTTTGGTCGATTACTTGATGGTAAAAACTACAAATATTTAGTTAAAATAGTTTGATTTACCTTTGTTTTATATTGAAATTGCGTGTTTTATGAGATTCTTATTAAACTTTGAATAAATTTAATTAAAAACACAAGGTTGGGTCACAAATTTTATTTGTAGGTTATGTTCATCTCGGCTCTATAGCCATCATCAGAACTAACGTGAAATCATTGCTATGATGAGTATAGAGTCGAAATGTACATAAACTGCAAATAAAATTAGTGAACCAACCTTGTTTTTTTAATTAAATTTATTCAAAGTTTTTGAAAATGGTTCACCAAGTGACAAACATAGCGTTGAAATTTACCCATTTCTTAGATTCTTATTAATTAGAAGTAATACAAGTAATATATAACATAACCTATATTTTCATATTTAAACAAGACGAATACTAAACAACGTTCTGTCCCAATTAACTCTTTATAATCATATAACTAGGCCTGCATGCGACAAATCGATGGCTACTTATTTTTAAGACAAAAAGTAGCTTTTTTATTTACAAAAGTTGTTCATCCCTGGTATTGGTATAGATGTATGTAGGCGCTCCACTTTGTATTGTAAATGTGCAAGCTCCTTATACTATTGAACTATATTTTTTCTTAATATTACAATGACATCTTGTTTTGTTTGATATATTTATGTATTTACATTGATTTTTCAGATACCATTAGATAGCAAATATTTGGCTGATTTATTAATCGTCTCATTGGATAGATTCATCGACTTTTCAATTGATGATCACGAGTATGTAGCGCTGCTGGGAAAATTGTGCGCCAAAGTTAGCAAACTAGAGGTTGAGAAACTTAAAGCATCGGAATATAATAAGCTGGCGAAAGAAACTGTCTTGGATTATGCCGAGTAAGTAGAATATATATATAAATTAATTATTTATTATAGAATTTTATACTCAGATTTCAAATTTAAATGCATTCTTTGTAACCAGAAAGTTTTTTTATAATCATGTAGTATAGTTATACTGGATTATTCAGAAAGTAATTTCGTTTTGATATTAAGCCAAGACATTTCAAATGATCATGTTGAATTTGAGCAACGTAACCTCTCATCAATCTCACGAGTTGTTACTTGGCGGTTTGCATCTATCAATGTTCTTATTTTGTCTTCACCGGCTTTAACGGACCTTCCAGAAAGTGGTATCTCTACAGCATCGAAATTGCAGGGCACCAAACACAAACTATTTCCCAGAGTCAAACAAAATTTTCATTGAACAAGCCTTACTACACCAGCTATCAAAATGTATAATAATTATGCGGATTAAATGTGAAGTTGACTGCGAAAACATACACTTGAGTTATCAGTTGGGAAAACATGAAATTACTTTCCGAACAATCCGATATTTAGTATCAGGTAGATGCAGAGTTACTGGCGTCTCCTCTGCCTATTTTCTTGAATTTGATACTTTCATTAAACAATATAATAAAAACATACATATATCAATAATTTATTATTCAAGCATAATTTCCTACTTACGGATATATGCCTGCTTTATATGCATAATTAAACCAAACAGTTTATTGATTGCATTTATCGCAATAATAAGCAATAAGTGCATGCATTTTATTATTTATGAAAGCAAGAATATTTTAACGAAATGTCAACATGTGCGCACAAATTATATACCGACAAGTACTCATCAGTTTAGACATAATTATAATTATAAATTTATTGAAATACTAAACAGTTTAATGAGATCACAATATAGGGGAGAGTGGGGGAATCCCGCACCCCTAAGAATAATTGGTAATTGTTCTTAAATAACAAATAACAAATAAATTGCAAATAATGTACATTATAGAGCAATTTATCTAAATGTATATAAAAAATGTCCAAATTAATGTTATTCAGTATTAAAAAATAAAAAAGCGCAAAAATCATGAAGGTGTAATGGCGAAACTGGTAGGGCAATTGCGCTTTAACGAATAAAATAGGTAAAAATGCTACATATAGTAAACTTGTCGTTAAATATACAAAAATCACATTTGGAATTATCAGGGATGTTCTGTAAACTGCATTCGTTGCATTTTCCAAATTCATATCAAATTAATCTAGGAACGTCATTACCCCGTTGTACAAATTTTATTTCAAAGAAGATGTTAAGGCCAATCTTGTGCCAACTATATCTTAAAATATTCAGCTATGCACAGCAGAATACTTCTTTGTATATATATTATCAGATCCAGAAATAATTATTATATATAGAAATAATTTGATTTCAATTTTGATGCGCATTTCAGTCACAACAGAAAACACGAAATATTATATGCAAGGGCTGCTAATTTATTTGTTGAGGGACTGTCGTCATTTCGCATCATGTTAGCTTACACAATGTTTGCAAGGTACTGATGCATTTTTCTGATCTCTACACTTAATAATTTTTAAGATAGATCAGGTTGCGGCATTACCCGACGATCGCTATTACGCAACTTTTCCCTACTAATCAATTTGAACAAAGTTACATTGAACAAAAAACATTGCTCATTAATAAAAAAATTAAATAAATTTATATTTGGCTTGAGAATAAGAAATAGTCAATTGATTTGTTAATATTATTCCCTTATCAATTTCAAGAACATTGCAAAAGTGCGGAGATTATATTCTCAATCAAGTTGGTCGTCAGATTATTATCCATGAAAATGCGACGTATCCACCGTATGTACACGAGCGGGTTGTTGAAGAACATTATCCAGATTATGATGAGAATTACGTTAGTCCACAAGTAAGTTCTGCAATTAATTTAATTGATTTAAAATTTGAAAGTTATTTTAACATTTAGGTGGAGGAAATGAAAGACAATGCAATAAAAACGATTATTCACTCATCTGAAGCGATTTTAAAGACATTGAGTCCTACACAGGCACAGACAGTGTTGCGAGATAACTCGAAAACGAAAATAATTGTCAACGATCCGGAGTTTTTAGAGGATGCAATGATTGATTTTGATGATGTGCATTTGCAGATTGTGCAGGGCGCGAAAGTGGCCGGCGCAATGGTATAAATGAATATTAAGCAATTAATTGAAATCTAAATAAAACGTCTATTAGGTTACTGTCTTCAACGAATCAATGCTAAACCTAGCGCCAGTGTCATCTAGAATCATAGACGTTAACTTCTTCGACAAGGATATGAAGAATGTTAATGCAACATTTTATGTTAATTTCACTTTAAAATCGGAAGAAATACCGTTTTTAGACTATAGATTAAGTGTACCATCGATCTGGAAAGCTCCAAAGATTAATTTGGCAATGCATGTACATCGAATGGAACTATTTGCTAGAAAATCAGGTGTTATCCGTCTTGCAAAGATGTCGCCAGATGATGTGTTTGTGGTGATTATAAACATTTTCCGCATTTTAATAAACAATATAATATCTCTATTCCAAAATAAGTTAGCCATTTGTGTTTTTTGTTAAATTTATTGTTATTTAGTAATTTTTTCACATTCTTAATATGTATTTAACAATTTAATCACATATGTCATACACTTCAAAATAGTTGTTTTTTAGTTTGTTAATAAAAATAATAAAATATTATAAAAGTAGGTGAAATTTATTGAACACAGAATGAGTTAACATGATATCTAAAAGAATTGTCGCTATTACAATATTTAAATCTGAATAATTAATCGAAAAATAAGAGAAATTAATTGTTGGATGCATAATAAGTGATTTTATTAATGAAATAACAACAATTGTGTATCGCATTTCAAACGCAATTTAACCTAAGGAGCGTTTGAAGCATAATTATTTGGAACTTGCACAAATTAAACTTTAAATTTTAATTTACTTGGTTAAAAAGGCTTTTTTATTTAGGAAAACAGGTATACTATACAAATGGCTGACTAATTTTGGAACAGACTGATATTTATTATTTATTATTCATTTTGCAGCTTATAATGACGGTGAATGTAAGACCAAAAATTCAACATTTTAAAGGCAACAAGGGGTGGCCGCTTTTCATTGTTTACGGAAACGACACCGAAACTCAATTAATTAATTATCCATTCGAACCGAAGCCGTACGATCAATTCTTTTATGTTGCAATTTTACCCCATGCGAATCTAATTAATGTATGCAAATTTAATTGCCGTACTCACTTGCATTCAAACCCCATGTCATTCATTTCAGGATTCTGTTGATTGGAACAATTTTACATATGCAATACAATTTTCGGAACAATCGTGTGTGGTGTTTGATAAATTTTTAAATCGATGGGATAGCGCTAACTGTAAAGTAAGTTTCAGATGTAACAATTGATCAAACATTATTGGGGTATGAACAAAAAATATAATCCACACTAACGCTAACATTTACATTTCTCATTGTGTTCATGATATATATGATATGCAGTCGATTTAATATTTTTCCTAATAAAACACAAAAGCTATTCAATAACGTTTTTTAAGGACAAAGACATTTTTATTTAAATTCAATCTTTAATAAACAATATTATATGATAGAAACCAAAATAATGATTGGAATAATTCTAATATTATTACAACAATTAAGTTATTAATAAACGTAATCTTGTTTAATATTTAATATATTTTGGCTTCGCATCCATCTTCAGAATATATAAAAGTAATACTCCTACTTGTTTTGTACTGCATACGTGGTGTTAAATCATTTTTATATTACTTTTTATATATACTCATGATGTCCTAGATATATTGATTATTAAGAATCAAAAATACGATAAAAATTCAAATAATTTTTAATATTTTGCATAAATCAAATAATATATGTCTGAAATATAAATTATAAATAAATAAAACAGCACTAGGCGCAGTTCACAAAAAAATAATATTTAATCAATATCGACAATTCGATCTCTCGGTCATCTTCAGGAATAAGACGTAACATCGATATTGATTAAATATTAATTTTTTGTGAACTGCACCTAGTGTTGTTTTATTTAATTAATACTTTTTTAAATTATTTAAATAACGTTTGAGTAATTAAAAAAGTAATGAACAACATCATTATTAATTGCTAATTGAATGGAATCAAAGGTGATGAGAATAATTTTAATTAATCAATAATAATATATCCTTTCGTCTTATTTAGGTATATTATACACCAAATCCTAATGCACGCGACCAAATGGATTGCACCTGCAAGCATACATCATTGTATGCAGCGCTAAGCAAAGCGATTACACATAAATTTGATGTGATTGATGTGGTCCAATTTGAAATCGTACAATCAGTGAATTATATAATTTTCCTGCATACCGCAATTGTGTTTGCGTTATATTGCATTGCGTTGCTGTTTGTGCGGCGCCGTCAACCGCATTCCCTAATCAAAGTAATAATTTCAATTACTTGAACCTCAAACGCAATCAATTCATTTAGAACAAATTGTACTTTTTAAGCGACAATGTGAAGAATGATCGCTACGCCTATTTGATCTACGTGAAAACGGGAAAGTATATTTTTGCCGGCACCACATCGAACGTTATGATACGTTTGCATGGCGATGAACATATTTCAAAAGTATTTTATTCTATAATTCTTTAAATTGCCTATTTCTATATAAGGATTGTCTGTTTGTAGCCGCACGTTTTAAACTATCCAGATCCGAATTTAAAAATCTTGCAGTGTGACGGCACCGATTGGTTTATATTGACAACGAGTCACCATTTGGGCAATATTATATTTATCCAAATCTGGTTTGATGGAATTGGATTAGGTCCAGCCTGGTAAAATTCTAACTTATTTTACTTATATACACTTATATAGTTAAAAATGAATGAGTCCAATTCAAAGGAGTTTTAGTTTTGATAAAGATTTGCTTTTAATTAATGAATTAATTTACAGTTGAACTTTGGTATACGACCTTAATCCGTTTCAGAACTTTGAAAATGTATATAGTAATTAATCTGTTCTTAGCTAAAAATGAGACTTGATATGACATATCAATGAAATTGTATCTCACTACAACACATATTCATGTACCGGAAATCACCGTCGCTTTAATCAAACAATCTATTCCGATTTAAATGTAAGCCTTTGAGTGTGTAAATTTTTTCATTCATAATTCCGTTCGTAAATTAATCCGTTCTCTGCTAAAAAAGAGACTTATGTGATATATCGATGAGAGTGTAACACTGTTTGGGAACATGAAAGAAAATATTTTGGTAGGTTATTTAAATGAATAATAAAAAATATAAATATAAGAATTATTGACTAGGAATTATGTCATATCAATGTTGATTTTCTGCATTTTGAAGCAATTTTAAACATTACAGCAAGATAAAACAGCAATTTAATAAATAATAAGAATAAAAATTAAATAATAAAAACACTTGGTTTTAGTTCACTATAGACTTATTTTTAAATATACCGCCAGCATCAGGACTAATTAGTGAATTAAAACTAAGTATTTTTATTTAATTATTATTCTTGTTATTTATGATAATAATGATTCACCAAGAGGTAAATAATAACTAATAACTCGAAAAAATACTGCCAAATCAATATCTTGTCTCAAAGTAAATTTTGGTCGTGTTGTCTCAACTAAACAGTTCGTATACCAAATTGGACGTATTCCGAATGATCGTATACCGAGGTTCCATTGTAATTACATCAATCCTCTGGTATAATATAATAAAGTTGGAAAGTGTTTGAAACACAATACATATAAATTGTAATCGACGCATAAAAATAGCATGTTGCACTGCGTGCAACTTGCTAGATCAATAGTATTAAAATAGAAAATCATTCCCACCAATTAAAAGCATTTTGCAACAAACAAATCTTTATCAAGTTCAAATACAGTAAATCCTATATAACCAGCGCTCCGCATAATCTGAAAAAGAAGTGGAGTAAAAATAATCTGTTTGCTTGCGTAACGAGTTATGACAAATGAATATTCTCTCATAGAAAATAATTCGAAATGTTGGATAATAAGGTTTAAAAAATTAATAATCTTGTTTATATGTTGTATACATAAGAAGGGAAACGACTAGATTAATGTTTTAACGTTCATTGAGGAGGATGATTTTAAAAAAGCAGTAGCCATTCTCGATAGCAATTTATTTAATCAGAGACATTGATTGGGAGACAAAAAACTAGACAAGCAATTCTGTCAAATTTACCTTTGGACTACTTTTAATATTTTATCGAAAAATAACAAATTTTTACATAAATTATTAAATGTGAGGCTTTTTTATATCTCTATATTCTATTAGAATTAATGTTAAGGTATTGGATTTTTGGATGATTTTAAATGGAATCTAAATAATTGTTTGTCTTTAGTTTCAATTTCCTTTTTAAGCTGTTTTACAAATAAAAATGTTTTTAGTAAATCAGCAAATATTATTAATTTTATAAAATTAGTTTTCACAATAATGGTTTAATTTTCTTAATAGGAGACCAGTTATTCGCTTGTTAATTAATAATTCTTTGAATTATATATAAATTGTGAGTTTTAAATAATTTGATTTTAATAATACATTTTGCACAATAAAAGGAATTTTTATGCAGGAATGGAATTTTATAATAACAAAATTTGTGCCAGCCGTTGCAGTTAGACAGATATTATAATTAAGAATTTTTAAATTGAATAATAATTAGGATAAAAAGTTTATAAAGTTTGAAAAATAAACTAGGATTAGATACACTATTATTTTAAATGTAAATTTTATAATTAATGAGTAGTGAATATATTAAGAAAGTTAAAAATGTTGGCGGTATATTAATCTTTTTAGAGGAACTTGTCGTATAATTGATATTCTACGATTAATTTTAGTTCAAATATAAGTTTTCATATTATTACTACTATCTATATATAATTATTCAAAAAAATACTATCTGTTGTACAAAAACAACACTTGACTATTATAATGTTAAACATAACTTATTGATTTATATCATAAATGATTCACGTTTTATCACATTTCAAATATGCGATCTACCAAAAATATTGTTGATACGTAGGTAAATTCGTTGTCAAAAAAAGGAATCAATTAAAGGGTTGATTATTAGATAATGATAAACAACATATTATTATCATTTTTTAGATTTTTGCATTAGCTTATTAGGTATTGTATAATAATTTTCAGCTGTAGATACAAATTGTTTCAAAGTTAGACTAAAAATAGGGATGCCTTTTACTGCATTGCTTGATTCTACATTTATCGATTTTTTATCTTGGCAAACCCATATAAACTAATAGAAATTTTATGTTTAGTTAAAGTTAAAATTGCAATATTTACTAATTTATTTTAAAAATTTTAAATGAAAAAAAATGATATTTTTTCTATTTTATATTTTATAATTTTTGATTAAAACTGTTTTTTAACTAGCATTTGTGATTTGTCACTATTTAACAATAAACCTTTCAATTGATTATTATTATTATTATTTTATAACTTTTACATCACTTCTTTTTATAAAATATAATATATGTAGTTTGTAAATTAAATGTTATCTCATGCGTTAGGTTTTGTGAAGACATTTCTATAATTGACTTACAAACTAAAGATGAATGGTATTTTAAAGTAAACACATGGTTGTCTATAAAGCAAGGAAAGTTTCAATTGAAGGTAAAACCATGCAAATTTCATGAAACGAAAGATAATATTGCGGAAATGATAAAAAAGCACATCAAGTTTTCGAGTGGACCTGAATTAACATGGAATATATTCTCCAAGTACAATAATAGATATTATTTCATGTGGCAATTTATACTAGATGAGAGTATCATTTTGTAGAGATCACGATGCGGTGTTTCAATTTCGCGAACGACTCACAATCATTTTATCGATGATTTTTACCACCTATTTTCTGAATATGATCATGTTTGCACAACCGCATATTACTGTAACAGATGCATTCGGTTATGGGCACTTTCAATTTTATTGGAATATTATCACATTTGCTATTGCTTCTAGCTTTTTATCTACTGCTATTAATTTGCCCTTCGTTTACGTATTTAGGTACTTGTTGTATAATATTATCATAAATATCATGTGATAATATCGTGTTTGTTTTAATTAAGGAACTGTAAACGACAATCGTATGGAAATTGTTTGATTGAGGATATAAAAACAATTGATCATAAATATTGGATTCTCACTTGGTAATTAAACACCTAGTTAATATTTTATTAGCCAGTGCTTAATGATTCAATTTTAGGTTTGCTTTAGTATGCTGGATAGCGTTTTGTGCGATTATGTTAACGATACTTGGCCTTTGGGTAACATTTTCAACAAGCTATCTGTGGATAATATCAACAATACTATCGCTATTACTGAGCATATTTATAATTGAGAATGCGGTGATAATTATTTTAAACATATTAACACTTCAATACACAAAGGTTATCTATTAATTAACCCGGAGTTGAGTGACCTGCTTTTTCGTGTATTCGTAAAAACAACAATACACATGCAGGTTGCTCATATCTGTTTAGTATTAAGTTGATGCATAATTATCATTGCTTGATTTTAGCGTACATTAACAATTTAGTACAATACTTTATTGCCTCAAATTATCTTGTTGTCATAGGCGATAAAATGCGTGTTAAATTATACTCATTTTCTATGCAGAGAAAAAGTGAAATTTGAAGTAAAATTAGCAAAAAGTTACAATAAAAATAATTTCAAATAGGAATAACCTGACGACAGTGGTAGCGTTAAAGTTGAGTGAACGCCCAAGTGATAATTGTTGTCGGTCAACTAAAATTCATTAACTCTTTCTCAGGAAAATTGAAGATTGCTTTAACCTAAAGGATTATAACTATTCATTTCATCTTGTTTTACCTTGTAGTTTGGTTATCGTAGTATTATTTTAGTAAAATAGTGTTAAAATATTTATTCATGGTTATTTATGACTTTTTCTAAGAAGGTTTCATACTAAAGGGCTATGCTTCAACATTAGCTTTTTAAAATTTATTATTTGAATTTGAATAATCTACTTTTTTCTGTATTTTTGTCAATGTTTATATGACAAGCTTAGAAGTTCCATTAAATTCGATATACCATTGTATGAATTAATACCTTAATTTATCGAAAAGAGAATTGTTTAACAATCGGATTTAGAGAAAAACCATAATAACCAAAAAAGCTCTATTTAATATTTTCTTTGTAAAGTGTTCTTTCTAGAAAACCTATGGACACTTTGGTTTTAATAGCTCTTTAACTTTAACTTAGATTTAAAAATTTTGCTGCCCATTTTCTAATTTTTTTGACGATAGTCGCCCAACAATACAGAAAAATCTGGCGCCACCACTGCCTAGCGATCACAAATTTATTCTTATTCGACGTAGTAAAGTATAATGTATTGAAGATGAGAATAATTGTTTGATTTGCACATTTATTGCTGAATAACATAATTATTTTTTCTTGAATATAAGTATAGGGTCTTTTAATAATGATGCATGACATGAGTTAGCGTGTGTGAGATATCAATATCATTTTTTATTTGAAAGCATATCTTATGGTATTTTAAATATAATATGTTTATATATCTGGCGCAACTAATTGATTGTCAAATTTCAACTTAAATTTCTTTACATTAATTTGTTGTCTAAATCGGCTTGAATTTATTGCATAGCCTTCCTTTTATTATCTGTAAGGGCAAAATGCAATTATTTTATATTTAGATACATACTGCACTTGAATTAATTCAAATGTTCATTACATATATAAAAATACGTTTTCTCCACCATGATTTTGTTGTATAAGATTGTATCTTTAAGGTCCAATTTTCTATCACTTTTTCGGTTAAATTGGAGTTAATTTAAAATAATGAAAAAATTAGAACTTGATAATAGTTATGACCAGGAAGTTGCGGCTGGCATGAGCTATTTTGTGTTAAAAATTGCGATAAAATATGTTGTAAAATAAAAAATATATTATATTTTTTATATCTCATATACATTTCATTTTATATAGATTTAAAGATACAGCATCCTTAATGAAACACTCGACTTTTTAATTATATAATAATTTTTATAATAACGAAACATTATTTTAGATCATTCGGCTTCCATACAACTTTAGTGCGATTTTGCAAGAGGTGGAAAGGCAACGTATCTTGCTATTTAAGAAATTCGGCGAGTTATTATTTCGACCATACTTCCAACCGCACTATAAAAAACTAACGCGAGATGCACTTCAAGTATTAATCAAAATAATGAAATCCTCGCTTCGCTTTATATATAATAAATTTATATTGTATTTTGTTAGATATTGAAAGAGTATGAAATAATTCGTGTGGAAGTGGCTGAATTATTTCGTGATATGTGCTTATTCATCCTATACATTATTTTAATTTATGCATTAATTTTAATTGAGCTCGATACAAATTCGTATTTATCGAATCGAGGAATACGTGATTTGGTTGAATTCGGTCCGAACGAGAATGAGGGATTTTATTTGCATCGGATTGAAACGATCGAGGAGTAAATGACGGCCATGAATTTATAATTGAACGCGTTTATGAATATTTTCTTGCAGTATTTATAGGTATATCAATCGAACGATTATTGGAATTACGCATCCGAATAATTGGTATGGCAAGTATTATACGAGCGATGGCGGATTGATGGCCGATTTTAATACACGCATACTCGGCGTTGTACAATTGCGACAACAACGTCGTCAGCAAGTTTGCACGCTGCCGCCGCTCCTAAAAAACTTGTCGATCGTCTGCTCAAACGATGCGCCGATCTTTAATAAATGGCCGTACTTTGACGGCAAAGGAGTCACATTTGTTTCAGGTATAATTTGTTACATATGTTATGTGTGATGTGATTTTAATGACAAATTGACGATGTAATATTTGGAGGTCATGTTCACATGTTTTTATGATGATGTTGTTGTTGTTAATTCAACAGCTTGAACGTTTATGTTGCAGGGCATTTGGAAATCTATTCCGGTGAAGGTTACATTGTACATCTTGGTCGCAATCTCTACAACTCCATGTACGTACTGAATCTACTTAAGCGTGGAAATTGGATTGACATCAATACCAAGGTGCTCTTCATCGAATTTTGGACGTTTAATGCAAATAGCAATTTATTTAATGCAATACGCATTGTTATTGAGCGTGATGTTACCGGACGCGTATTAACAACAAGCCAAGTAAATTTCACAATTTTCATTATTATATTTTATTAGCTCTGCCAGAAAGTTGTTGACAAATATGATTTAACGTGAGTTATATATAAAGCATTAAAATTTACACATTTCTTAAATTGACAATAATTGAACCATGGTATTTTGAAGCATGAAAAGGTCACTGTCACGAAATTAAAACGTTCAATAACGAGAATATATTGTTTTATATTTAGTACGATACTATTGCAGTATCTATATTTAATATTCCAGCGTTAGGGTTTAAAGTGGAAACTAACTAAAATAGATTAGATTCCAAAATTTATCCCAACCTGTAATTATTTATTTAGAAATCTTTTTGCCACGTGGGAGTAGGGTGAAACAAAATCAATCTACATTTTAGTTTCGGTTAGGTTACATACAATGCGCACAAGACTGTAATATTTTTTATATTTTATCTACATTTTTTAACTTGTTTGAAACGTAATACTAGTATTAATGGTTT
Source organism: Adinopsis sp. GC000173 (assembly GCA_030264715.1). Classification (NCBI taxonomy): domain Eukaryota; kingdom Metazoa; phylum Arthropoda; class Insecta; order Coleoptera; family Staphylinidae; genus Adinopsis; species Adinopsis sp. GC000173. Next base: position 17,097 of record JARJDW010000251.1, read on the forward strand.
GCAAAATCTTGATTGCTTAACTATAGATATAAAACGAATAAATTTAGTTCTATGATTTTGTCTTATCCAAAACGTCATACTAGTAAATACAAAGGTGGTATTTTATCACCCTATTCCGAAGTGGTAAAAAATTATAAATAAAAGACATTAGATTTAATGTTACAGAGAACTTATCGACAGTTGGATCATCATTAGAACAATGTCAAAATTGCTCAACCTTTCAATACAACTTAATCTTTTTAAATTAATAATGTTAGACTATGAGCACATGGTAATAACAAAACATTATTTTGCTTTTTAAATGAAATTCACATATTTCCTTTATTGATGTTGTTAGCGTCTCTTAGTTTTATACTTAAAAATGTTTTACCGAGCGCCAATCGCATAATATATCGAATTAATTTACGCTTAAAGTTCAGATAGACTGATATAATTCAACAAGAACATTAGAAATTATAGAATAGATCGTTTTGATAATATTCATTTAAATTCATACAATAAAATGTATGAACAGCATCACTTTAATCTATAGAATTTCACTGCTACTCTAATGTAGGCCATGTTTTGAAAAAAAAGATAAGCACATACAAAATCATTTTGATATGGATATTTTATTGCCAATATGAATACGATAAATTGCATGAATACTATCGCTAATTGACTTGTAGAGGCAGTAATAATCGCCTGTATATGTGAAAGAGTGACGTTTCGATCGAATTTATTAGATCATCCTCACAGAGAACATATGAGAGATTGGAGCTTCTATGCTGTCTGCATCTAATCATGAGTTAACGCATTCACATAGGACAATTTTACCTAAAAGTTTACTATAAATCAGGGTATTTTAATTGCTATTATTTAACTCATTTTATAAATAAACTATTTTTTGCGAATATAATATTTATAACTGACTAATTTCAAAGCTAAAACTATAAAAATACAAACAGCACATATTTTCTACAAGCAGAATTCTTATTTTCCGAAGGCAACATATTTTTTACTATTGTAAAACGAGAATTCTCGTTTCCCCATGCGAAAGTGTTAACATTACAAAATTACTGACAGTGTGAGAAATTCTACTGGAAAATTACTGCAGCACGACGATGTGGAGTATTCATTGAAAACCAATATTTAGTGCGAGCACTGATACTGAGACGATTTTATACATTACTAACATAAACAGGTACCTTTATCACGTATACAAGATTTTTAATTTGTTAATTATTTACTAAAATTTTTAATTTGATTTACAATACGACGTTAGGCAAAAAATGTGAGTGCTTGCACTACAGGGTTACAAAGTCAGAGTATAGTATTAATACAATGCAAGCATAATTATTGTATAACAATAACATTTCGATTATGTAAATTAATCTTGTATAAAAGCGTATTGTTAGTCATACGAGAACTTTCTTGATATCATCACATTCAGGATGTTGTGGGGCACTTTATTTGGAAGTATAATCTAAGATGTTATTTTTAACTTCAATAAGGTTTATAGTATTATATTCTAGAACATTAAATTTTTCCATTTTGGATTGTGTCCCACTATTTTTCTGCAATTTATGAATATCCAACAAACTGAAAATGAAGTGTTTAGTCATACTTTAATAGTCATCTTTAGGACTTTGAAAAATTGATTTTTAAATTAGTTCTCAGAATTTTGACAAACATGTTCTAATAAATCCCTACTATTTTTATTAGTTTTATTTGTATAAAAGTTCCCCTTTTTATATTAAAAGAATTGATAGAGGTAATAGGGTAACTTGCCTAGTAAATGAACACCCCTCAGATTGAAAATAGTTATTGTGTAATAAATTATAACGAGACTTATTTTTAATGAAGTTTATAATGTTTCTTGCAGTCACGTGGTGAACCATTGTAGAATAATAATTATTTTCTGTTGTTTGTCAATTATTCGCTGTGGTAACTTGACTGTTCATTCACTGGGATATTTGTCTATTATATTATGATTAAATATTGTATTTTTTCACAAATTAGCTTTTATTTAATGTTTCAAGTAATAAAAATATTATGTTTTTAACAATTTAAACAAGTCTGTAATATAATCATTCGTATATAACTGGGAATAAACAATTATATATAAGTACAAAAATGTTAAAACCTAGATAAAGATAAAAACGTAATAAATTAGAATCACACAGATTGAATTGGTTATTCAACAGTTTTTTCAATATTTGGGCGTCTTTATTTTCAAAAGATTTTATTAAATTTAATCTCAGACCTTTTTCACAAATATGCAAAACTTATAAATTTTCTTTATCAAAATGATGCTTATAATACCTAATAAATCAATTATAAGTATTTAATTTAAAATATGGGTCGTTTATTTTGAAAGGAGCCTAAGTACATTTTGAATATTTAGTGGATTATTGTTAATAATTCCCAATTATTTTAATAGTATGTAATCGTAAATGTAACACACTTAAGATATAATGCGAATCATGTGGAAACTATTGCTTTTATTTGCGTATATTTTTGAATTCTTTTATTTTTACTATTTTTACTTTTATTAAAGGTAAAACTTCAATATCGCAATAGAAACGAAGGTGGGACTTAGGCCACTTTCAAAATAAACGGCTCATATAATACTTTATAAAAGTAAATTCTTTAGATTCAGTTATTTATTTTTGATTGTCAAAGTTAATATGTACTTACCTACCATACTCACTGATGAAAGCCTAAAATGCAAAACTATAATTTTTTCAAATGTAATTTGAGTAAAACTAGTAGTTAGCTTTATTTGAAGAACGTTTTCATAAATGAAAGAACGTAGAAAATAATATTGAGGATAGACACAAGTGTTGTCATTTTTATATTGCACAAACTATGCTTTTCTATAAAATAAGACCTTGTACAGGCAATATCTTATTGTTATAAATTTGGTGGCATGTGACCATTTCATACTCACCGATCCAAGTAACGTTACATTATATTTTTCAATAAATCTCAATTATTGGAAATTGAAAATCTCTGCTAAGACGTAAATAAATCCTCTTTCATTTTTCATAATCTCGAAAAGGCGAATGCTTTAAATCGCTTCAAATATTTTAAATAATTGAAATAACCGACAAATGTTATCGTTTGAAATTAATCTTGTTTTAGATAGCGACGGCGCGCCTAATGTATAACAGTCATGTCGAAGAAGGAATCGTCATCACATTATTGCTAACATTGATTGTGCTGATAGCGTTCATGACCGCAAAACGCATATTTACCTATACCAGTCGAAAGCTGTTCTACTTGAAAAGCTTTTGGAACGTTATCGATATACTGCTATGCCTGCTGAGCATAATCGTTGTGATATTGTACTTCGTTAAAGCGTCCATGACGCGCGCGTTATTAACCGAACTGGTCAATTCAGACAATAATGAATTTGTTAATTTCTTTGAATTGTTTACGTTGCTCGCCATTCGGGCGATCCTTTCAGCGATCTTATTGTGTTTGGCAACGATACGTTTGTGGAAGTTTCTACGATTTGGAATACTGTTTCAAGTCATGGAACGCACGCTATTGAATTCATTCGTTGATGTTTTCTACATTGTTATATGTCACACATTAATATTTCTTATGTTCACCATGTTTTTCTACATTGTTTATGGACAGAATTTTTATAGTTTTCGTACCTTTTCCATTACATTAACGTCGCTGTTTCTCGTTTCGATTAATTACATTCGACAAATTAACAAAAATGCATTCCCATTGTATGGACCGCTAATCTATGGATTTTACATAACGTTCATGATTGTGTCGATCTGCTTTATCACCGTTTATGCAACGGTCATTATATTGCATTTCGAAGAGAGCAAATTATACTTTTCGAACCGTTTTCGACAGTATAATATAAAAACGTACATCAGCGAAAAGTTTTACTATTACTTGGAGAAAATTAAGCGACAGCATCGTGAATTTCGTCTGGGTGGTGGCAAGGGCGTGCTGGAGGATTCGAAATTTTTATATCCGAAAGCAGATGCGCAGCGTTATGCTGATTGTGCAATAATGGACAGCACACGATTGCGTTTAATGAAAGTGGCATCCATTGCAGTGTTGCGGAATTTGAGGCGGCATTGTGCGCATGATTTGCTCGATGAGAACGACTATCTACTGATGGCACGTATTGTTTTACTGTTGCGATTGAAAGACGAAGAGGACGACGAGAAGCATTTGTTCTTTAAGACATCCGATCCCATGTCGGGATTGATTTCGTATGTAAGCGATAATCGCATACGGCAGATGGAGTATGCGGTTAATTGTATGTTGACGCCGCAGCGAAATGCGGATGAACTGGAGGATGATCGCGTGATTATACATCGTAGCGGTGACGCGGACCGATTGCAAGTGGTGCATGATGCCGTCAACCTAATAAACACTACAATTCAGAATGTTAAAATTGTTGAAAAGGAGAAAACGCGAAGGCGAGGCGTTTACAACAAGTAATTATTTAGATTCGTATTTTCTTTGTGTTGTTGAAATGAATTTGCAATTTTATTAATTAATCAATCAATCTTATTAACGTTTAATGACAAAAATAAAATATAAAAATAGATATATTGAAACGTATCTTTGATAATTTTCTTTGTTGCTTAAAATATTTAGAGAGTTCAATTAAATTAATAACATAAATAAATAGATCATAAATAATAAATCACAATTAAAAGAAATTAGATGCAACTAACCCATTCATATTCTTAAAACCAATGCCTTGGCATTCAAGAATAAAATGACCATTTTGCGGCTTTACATTGAACTTAGCCTTGGTCATTAATTCGGCTATGTGAATGGCAGTCTTCGTATGTAAAGTAAGTGAACGAACGCGCACCGACGACTTTCCAGACGCAAGCGCCATAAAAATGATGAGTTGATCTTGGCAGTATGAGTCAACGCAGCACTTCTCGCTGAGAGTCTTTTGTAGGTTTTCGGCAGCTTGTTTCCCGATTATACGCAGATTTGGTTGCTTCTTTGGGTTAAATAGGGCCGAACTTCCCAAAATACAACCTGTACTCGTTTCAGCCTTCAAACTATAATATATTAAAAATGAAACATTATTACCTAATTTAAGGTATTATTCAAATTCAATTTATACTTACACAAGACCAGCACAGTTGTGATCATCTATATTTCTATTATAAATATCAACTCTATCTTTCATTACATTAGTAACGCCAATATTAATTGCATTACTTCCTCGGCTTGCAATCCTGTATCCAACTATAGATGTAATGGTGCCCGGATCCATTAATTCTATAGGATTGAGTTGTAAAATTGGATTGACTCTAAATAAAACTTCTCCGCCACCTACAGGAAAGAAGCCGCGCTTGATAATTTCACAGCTAAAATCGCCGCCGAATTTGCGTAAATTCGGTTGAAACACATCCGTAATGTAGTCAATTTGTGGGGCCATGTCGGTGTTCGTACCACCGCCAATTTTTATTACGACTTGACCACTTCCAAATAGGGCGCAAGGCAGTGCCATTTGAAATATCAACGATATGCTTCCAGCCGTTCGAGCCTTGCACTGATAGAAGCCCTTTTTAAGCTTCGAGAGGGGCCGAAAAGTGACTGAAGTTGAACCAATTTGACAACCAGAGTGAGCAGCATCACAAAAATATCCCGCCAGCAGAATTCCTAAACAGCAAAAGCATTCGAATTTCTATGTTAAAGCAATGCAATAACAATTATACCTTTTAAATGTTGCTCCCGTAAACCGGGCACACTTCTTCCTGCCCTAATATTGATAATTTTGATTGGAGTTTGTGTTAGGACACTGAGTGAAATCGCATTTCTTAAAATTTGGCCGCCCTTAAACGGTGAATTGTTAATTTGTGTCTTGATGTCAAATTTAACTTACTCCTTCAAGCACCGACCCATCAATTTCTATTAATTTTCCTGCCATTTTTAAAACCACGTGGAAAACGAATCACAATTGTTTATTGCAAACAGCTGACTTTACCTTAGCCTAAAAATCAAACAACATACATGAAATACATATTGTTTCATGCCTAACAAAACATATAATGAGTCTTACCTCAATAAAATTCTATTCAGATAACACTTTTATTGATCAAATCATAAAATATTGCAGCTGTATGACTATTGCACAGTTATTAAAAAAACTAACAATTTCGTGAAATTTCAATCCAGGTGTAATTGTAATTGTTCTAAAATAAACATTCCATAAAACGTGTGTCTTATCTTATTTTAAAATTCATAGAATCTTAATAATAATTAATTATACTATGTTTACATTCCTATAACACAAAATATTATTTAAGCTTTAATGTCTAACCTATAATATATAATTTTATTATTAATTTTGATAAAATAAATTTTTTGATAAAAATTTGAAAACATACGTCCTATCTGAAATGTTCGTACAAATGGTATATATCAAACATTTTTGACATTTGTAATATTATATTTTAAATCGTTAATTATTTATTTTAATATTAAAATAGCATTGTTATCATATAAATTTACAATTAAAATGCTTATAATGTTTACAGATATATTTAATTTCGTTACGCTATTGCCTGCGAGATGGCGCCATTACCTTGTTCATTTGTTTTTTTCACTGCGCACCATATTTACTTCAGTTCAGTTGCCAGTCAACGTTTCGTGGACAAGCGCCTTGTGTTGTTACATCGATTTACCAATTTCTAAATGTTTATAATATTTATTTACAACAAAAGCATGATTGTTAAATTATAAACGCTTTGTATCGTATTGTTAACGTGTTTCGTGATTGTGAAGACGACGTGCACCTCATTGATACGACGATTTTTTGATGCGAAGACACTTCTGTGATTTCTTGCCCTAACCCTCAATAACAGGGGTTAGTTTTTGGATAACATCACGCAGCAGCTGACTCGAAGGTAAGGCATTTTTCAGTTAGTTCCATGAGAAATGTGGTTTCCAATAAATTGATCAAAGCTGGCTGTGTGCTATTAATGAAAGAAAGCATTTGTTTAAGAAGAAATTTTTGTTGTTTTTTTTTATACTTTTTCGTCTGTTGTTTTTGCTAACGATATGGGCGATAGTTTAATTCATCGTGCATAAAACAAATAAATAACGGCTAAATTAATTACGAAAAGGATGTCTATTTGAGACGATTTTATACAAACAAGCACTTGTCGTTCTTTATCACTTTAAACTCTTTTTTTTTATCGCACAGAGAGGCATTGAATGCATTCTTGTTTCGTTTTAATTAAATAAAAACATGAAATGGATGCGACATAAAAATGAAACCAATTCAATAAAACGTTTTCTCTAATTTTAATCATCTTTATGATCAATCTATGAAATGTTGCTGCAAACAAACAGCGCGTTGAGTGGAAAATGAAACTACGACACGTTTTTCATTAACACCACAATTATTATTGCATTTGTTTTAATTAAAAAAAAAATATTTATATATATAACATAGCGAATGATAAATATTTTATTATTGCAGCGCAACGAATAATCATAATAAAAAAATATACGTTCGCAAGTTGAGGGAAATTGAATCAATATTATGTTTGTATTAATTAATTAAACTTTACAGACTTTCTTATCTAATTTGTTCAACGCTAAAATAAATTTTAATTTGCGTTAATGAAAATGTAATTTATTTATGCAAATGTTTTTAATGCGCCCTTTTTTTTAATAATGTAGATTACGTTGAATTAACCATTTTTCTACATGTACGTTCCGATATGAAATGCAATAAATTCATTCGTTCATTGTTTTAAATAAATTTTCATTAAATTGATTAAATAATTTAATAATGCAATGCTATTTGCTAGGAAGTGTATGGGATGCAGGATATTTAAATAATTTTGTTGGTTAACTCGTATGTTATATGTGTTATATGTAGTGATTCAAATGCACTTTCTCTTTTATCCAGAAATGATTAAGATGTTATGCGTTGATATGATCAAATTATAGGAAGTTGTAATTAAATTTACAAATAGCTGCGGCATTAATCTGGATGCAGATAAATTTTCGCTCTCATCATTATTTAAGCATTAAACGTTTTTTTACTCTATGTGTGTTTAGGCTTAACACTTTCACCATTTTTTTTGTTGTTAGATAGTAAAATTTCACGAAAATCACAGCATTTTTAACCTGTGTGTTGTGTGTGTTTAAATCAAATTATCGTGTAATGACTTTGTTCTATCCGAGCCGGCTTACTAGTGAAAATATCCAACTTTAAAGCAACGTTTGTTATATTCATTAAAATGCTGAAAATTGAACGTAATGTTTGTTTCATCCACGTAAAACAAAACAATGTATTTTCCTCGGTAATATTAAACATGATAAAGCGTAATTAGTAGGTATATTCATCCCTCGATTACATATAGGTGCGTTAAATAGATTCCTAGAAAAGCGGTGCAGGTAAATCAACACCGGGCAAAGCGAAATTCCTATACAGAAATGAAAAATTTCTACTGTGTAAATTGACTACCTCTATTCAAAAATCAAAGATGAATTTATAAAAATTAAATTAAAAATGTAATTCAAAACCATTTTCAGTACGAATAAAGACTAATTCAAATTCAAAACGTTTATTGAAAAATATAAAAAGATTGAAATCAAGAGCGATATGTGTATTGTTGCATAGAAAAATGCTGGTAGACGTCTTTGAACTTCGAATTGTGCAAATTTCATTATTCATTTGTGTATATAGAAAAAAAATTAAAGATATGCAAAGTCATGCATTATACGTCCAAATAGAATCTAAGCAATTGGAGACAAATTTTTTTATGATAACTTTTTACCTGTTAGTTAGGATTTTATACGACGCAGTATAGGTTACTCGCTTTCCTGATTGATATGCAATAGTTTTGTCCTTATTGATATTCTAAAACAATATTAGATATCGTTCGTCTAATTAATTATTTATTACTTAAGAAAAATGTTCGTTTTTTTAAAGCAAAACTATTTCTCACTTATTTACTGAGTTGTGCACAACAATTACGTCATTATTACATAACTACAGTTTGTTTTGTTACATTTGTTTAAATTTTGAGATAATTTTTGGATTGAATGAAAGAGTGCACAGAAAGCCCAAGTCTGAGAAATAAGATTTCGAGGTCCAGAATTGAGGATTACTGTATATTTATTCAATAAAAAATGTGTAAATTAAAAAGAGACAAGAGTGTATTTAAAATAGTGCTCAATATTATAAATCTGAAAATTGAACGAAATGTTGGTTTTATTCAGGTGAACAAAATATTGCATTTTTTCCTCTAAGATCGTTCGAGTAAATAATTATTACCGATTATTAATAAAAATTTTAAAAAATGTTCTTTTTAAGTAGTAAGTAAACCATACAGTATTCCTCACTTTATTAAGTTATGTTTAGCAATAGCGGCGTTAAGAAAAAAATATTCATGTATTTCAAAAATTATAAACTACTATACGGCGAGTGCATTTTTGTTACATTTTATATTTTTTGTTTTAATTTCGATATAAACTCAACTCTGAGAAATCAAAATCCGAGGTCCCAGAATTGAGGATTACTGTATACGCATTATGTATTCACTGAAAATGTGTAAATATAAAATGGAACAACAATGTATTTAAAATAGTAGGGCTTAATATTATGAATTTTATGAAAATTCAATGTAATGTTGGTTTTATTTAGACAAAGAAAACATTACATTTTTCCTCTAAGATCGTTCAAGCAAATAATTATTACCGATTTATTAATAAAAATACATAATAAGAAAGATATTCTTTTTAGCACAACTATACAGTATTCCTCACTTTACTGAGTTATGTTTAACAATTGCTCGGTTAGGATAAATTTATTAATAAACTTTAAAATGTACAATACGACGCGTGATTTATAATAATAGTTTGTTTTGTTGCATTTTATATTTTTTGTTTTAACTTCGATATAAACTCGACTCTGAGAAATCAAAATCCGAGGTCCCAGAATTGAGGATTACTGTATACGTATTATGTATTCACTGAAAATGTGTAAATATAAAATACAACAACAGTGTATTTAAAATAGTAGGGCTTAATATTATGAATTTTATGAAAATTCAATGTAATGTTAGTTTTATCTAGGCGACCAAAACAATGCATTTTCCTCTAAAATCGTTTAAGTAATTAATTATTACCGGTTTATTAATAATAATTACAATAAGAAAAATGTACTTTCTAAGTAAAACTATACAGTGTTCCTCTATTTATTAAGATATATTCAACAATTGCGTCGTTAGTTTTTAGTTTAATTTTGAGATAATTTTTGGATGGAATGAAAGAGTGCATAGAAAGCCCAAGTCTAAGAATAAAAAAATCGAGTTTTCAGCAAAACTATACAGTATTCCTCACTTTACTGAGTTATGTTTAATAATTTCGGCGTTAAGAAAAAATTATTCATAAAATTAAAAATGTACTATACGACGCGTGATTCATAATAGTATAAGCGTTAACTCTGAGAAATCAAAATCCGAGGTCCCAGAATTGAGGATTACTGTATACGTATTATGTATTTACTGAAAATGTGTAAATATAAAATGAAACAACAGTGTAGAGCTTAATATTATGAATTTTATGAAAATTCAATGTAATGTTGGTTTTTTCTAGGCGAACAAAATAATGTATTTTTGCTATAAAATCATACAAGGAATTATTTATTACTGATTTATTAATAATAATTGTATTAAGAAGAATGTACTCTTTAAGTAAAACTATAATATATAGTATTCCCCACTTTACTAAGCTATATTCAACAATTGCGTCGTTAGTATTTAGTTTTTATTTCAAGTTTGCGTTGTTTTTAGTATAGAATCAAAAAAGTGCATATAGTAGGATTTTTTGACTCTGGCGGGTTGCCCCGCTGTGAGCCCATAATTAGGGGCTGGTTCGGTGTAATACGTTGTATCCTTTTCTCTCTTTAACACCACACGCTGAAAGAGAGG
>JARJDW010000258.1:0-21556 GCA_030264715.1 Adinopsis sp. GC000173
TTCCATTTGGATTTTATCAATGAGCAAATTAAGAAGCATAATAAACGAGAGGTTAATGATGGAGGATATAAGGAAGTTGAAAAAATCAAACCTTACGAGTAAGATATATATCTATAGACGACAAAAATTAACGGTTATGGCTCGGCTCGGCTCGGGTCATAAAAATTTTAAGTTAAAAATTGAAAAAAAAAAATCCCAAAATACCATCCCTATTTTATGACCTAAGCTGAGGAAGTTCATCCACTAACAGCTGGAGCCATAAGCATGGCCTAGTTCTTGTTATAGCTAAAGATAAAGAGAGAAAACATCTGACAATGAGTATACCTCATTAGTAACTCGAGCGGCAAGAGTTACTTTTCGTCGACTTATACTAAGCAATACAATAAATAGTATAATTGCAATGACCTTTTTCCAGAAACGGCTGCATCATTCCCAAAATTGAAAATGGAAGAATTATACATCGATATCGCGGCTTCTTCGCCGCTAGCGACATTAAGTCTTTCGATATTGGTACGCCCGTACCAAACGACACAACATTTTTCTACGATTGTGCCAACGGATTTCTAACACCAGATGGGTCACTTTCTTCAACAAAGTGCACAAACGGCAAATGGACGAAAACAGAATGCATACGTAATAAATATTCTCTTGTAAAATTATTGACACGAGGGCGACCGCAAAAGTATTTAGTTTAAAATACGCGGGTCATTTAATTATAAACAAGACTTTTGTTGCGACGTCCAGATAGTGATAGGAAAGGGATGAAAACGTGTGTAGGCAGTGGTGGGAAGGTAAAAGGACTCTTCAGAGTGCCGATTATTCAATCGTATCCTTCCTTCCTAGGATCAGGAGCACAATAAGTAAGGTAGAAGTCAATCCATCTTCCGCGCAAGGCATTATCATAACATTTTTAACGAATGAGAGTATCATACCTAGTGACATTTTTAGAAAACTTTCTTCTTAACTTGCTAAACAAACTTGATCAAGGTCGTGATGGATTAACTTCTGTCTTACTCATTTTACGCCTAATCCTGGGAAGGATACGATTGAGTAATCTTCAAGGCTGAAGAGTCTTATTACCTCCTCACCACCACCTACTTCACCCCTTGCCTATCACTATCTGCACCTCCAAAACAAAAGTTTCGTTTATATTTGAATGACTCCTAGAGTATAATAACACCTGTTACTGTAAAAGACCGAAAATTGGAAAATGTCGACGTACATTTGGTGTATGTTACGAAAATACAATTTTGAATACTATTTTGTATCTATAGTTTTAATTCTTATTGATATAATTAATTTTTTATGTTGAATACAGATACATGTTTCAACTATAACCAACACATTAATCAGAACTACGAGTGTCACTACAATAACGAAATTGTCGATTGCAATGAGGCGTATGAAGGCACCTTAATGAAAATTACTTGCCATAAAAATTATATCTACGATTACGATGTGATTACACCGTTTGCATATTGCATTGATGGACAGTGGACGGTCTATCAAAATGCCTTTTGCGTTACACGTAAGCATGAAGATCTTACAGTCCGTTCCAGCAAAAGTGGCACAGATAACATTTTTTTAAGGTTTGCATACCTTAAGAAGGGTTTATAGTACACAGGTAGTCAAAAAGGTTTTGCAGCTTAATAATGTATCTCTTTCTTTCTGGCTTTAGGAATTTTGCAGTAACATCTTCTCTCTCTTTCTTACTACGATTCTATCAAGCCTCAAAACCGTTTTGACTACTTGGCTGCTATAAATTATTTTTGGCAATCTTACGTTGAGTGATATTGTACTCTCTCTATTCCTTCTAAACCTTAAAAAACTATCATCTGTGCCACTTTTGCTAGAACGGACTATATATTAGAATTAGAAGAATAGGATTTAAATAATAATATACCATAATATACACGATTGCAGCATGCGGTTTGGATTTTGTTCATGAGCGCAGAGACATTGCAGCGAGGGAGGGTTGCACAACGTCCCGCGAATTTCCATGGCATGCCGGCATCTACAACAAGCATAATTTTAGATATATCTGTAGTGGAGTGTATATAGACGGTAATACTGTAATGACTGCAACAAGTTGTCTACAATCGTATAGTGCTCAAGATTTGATTGTAATTGTTGGAAAAACATACTTTGACTATCATAAGGAAAATGATGGCGAATTTGTACAGGTAAAATATCAACCAATTTACAGAGGTTGTTTTCAAATTTCTCGCTTTGAAAAAGAATGCACAATATATTTTAGATTTTTATTTTATATTTTTCAACATAATCGCCTTGCAACTGGATTCATTTAACACGTCGTTGTAAATTTGAACAACAATTTCGTTGGATGTAGCGATTTTAAGATGTTCTGTGCGTTTGTGGTCTTAAATCAATGTTTATCCTCTTTTAAATTGTGAAACCCGCTTCTTTATGATTGAAAGTGAAGAAGAAGAATCTATTAGAGTGGAATTTAACTCGTTTTTCACACTTCTATCGGGATTGACCCCATTAATCAAAGTATTTTTGCAATTCAAAAAACATATTAAATCGTTCACGATTATAATAACACTTTCCAGCAAGACCAATAGCGTAAGAAACAAAGGTGGAGTCCTGATACCTACAAGAAAATTTTTGGAACCCTTACAAATCACACAATTGAGAAAAAACAAAAAGTTTGAGATTCCTAGTATTACACCACTTACTATTAGTAGGACATACCTATAATAGACCTAAATTGTTAATTATGATAGTTTTTATTTTTTTATTGTGCGATTTTTGGGGTATACCGAGAAATCTGGAAACAACTCTCTTATATATCTTATCACAATATATATTTTATCGTAGGTGAATTTGTTTAATTCGGGTGATTATCTTTCGACGGTAAATGACAATACAATCCCACCATCAGTAACCTTTATAAATATCAGCGAATATAGAAATATATCCTCCGGCCCACCTTCAATCCATCGTGCATGCCAAGGAAAGTTTGATTTTAAATATGATCGGCCTGGATTTGTAAGTACATGTATATAAATAATTATATCTACCTAATGATTTTATATACTTTATTGTCTTATAGTTTGTTAGTTGGGAGGACCCGCATTCATTAGATAAATACTACGCCCAATTATATAAAATTCAAGTGATTATTAGGGCACCAGAGGTTTGCAATACAACACGAGCTGATGGCGTCTGCCTTGAAGTTGTTGGTAAATAAATTAGAATAACGCATTTAAATAGGAGGGTTGCTTTTAAAGTAACAAGTCATTCGGTGGTTATATTGTGCAGCACCCACGCAGCGATAATTGTATGTGTGTAGTACTATTTCAAAACAAAATGGTTATATTTATATTTTCTACCACCGCGCACGTGCTAAATATAGGTGTGGAATAAATATTAAATAGTACCCCCCTGACAGAGCTAAACTCAGTAAGAACGTCATAAACTGAAAAACAAGTAATTATTTTAAAAAAAATTGACAAATTATAATTATTTATTAGGACTTTTTTACCACTTGGGCGTAGATTCTACGCGATAAACCACCTTTGTACTGTACGACATTTCGAATGTGTAAAGCACTCATAGAACTGAGTCTATTCGAGTTTCATCAGATAATCGGGTAAAATTTATTAGGTAATATTGTCGTACTACAATCCTACTTTAAGAAGCTAAAGATAAAAGTTTTTTAATTAATTAAATAAAAATACATGCTTGTTGCAAATAATAATCGTTGAAATTGCAACTCAGTTCCGTGATTTAGACATCCAAAACGTACAAATGATCTTATTTTACCTTATACTCAAACGTGGTGAAAAATTTCTAAATTGATAGCAAGTAATGTAATGCCCAGATAGCGTAATCACACTTCTTGCTTTAAAATTGATCCCCGCATATAATATATGTGTATATAAAATTATAAAATATTGTTTTTCCAGGTAAGCCAATCTGCCAGAGAGTAACCGGAGGAGCTATTGTTTATAAAGATGATAATAATCGATTTAATGTCATTGCATTGGCGGAGCGAAGTCCACCAAAAGGATCCGAATGCAATTTGAAATATTTCACTGTCGGTGTACTTCTATAACAATCACAATCATCAAATAAAAATTAGAATAACGTAACAAAATGACGAATATTTGATTGTAATTAGCAGCCATTGGGTTGATAAGTGTGGCGTAAATTAAAATACAATAGATGATTTGTTGTAAAATTATTTATTACAACAAAATGCTATTGATGATATTAATTATACTTACATTAGTCGTTATAAATATTTAAATCATTTATTTGTCTCCTAATTGACTTTATTATACGTGAAACACTTGAAAACTTGAAACACCTTGAAACTTGATATCAAATTCGATCTCTGAATTGAATAATTACTCTCAGAATACGTTATACTAAGCGCATTAATTTAATTAATAGCTCTATATGATTAATATATTATTTATTTTCATTTAAATATGATTTTATTTTAATTTATATTTGAAGCTTTTCACCAACCAATCGAACTGTCAAACAAATGAAGTTACCAACAGTTACAATATATTATTTGATAATTTGATTTTCAGAATATAATAAAATGGAATAGTTTAATTCAATAAATATCTTTATATAAATCGATTATTTTTAATAATTAAAATATGATTTTATTTGAATTTATGTTTGAAAATGTTCAGCAACCAGTCGAACAGTCAATCCAATTTATGGTTATAACATATTATTTAATACTTTGTTAAATTATATGTAATTTCTAAGTAATGAAGAGTATGTTAAATATAAAATTTATCAAATTTTATCTAAATAAAGCAATATTTTATTAAAAAAAAAACGATTCGCCATCTACAAATAGAAAGTTTAATGTACATGAAAACGCACATGTTGCCAAAGTTATAGTTAAATACGTTAAATATGTTGAATATGCAACTTGGCATGCATGGAGTAGACAGAGTCGAAAATCTACTCGTTTGCATGATGTCATGTAATTGGTACAAGTGAAATTGTAGCGCGTAAACTTGCAACAATGTCACGGTAATACAGTTAAAAAATAAACAAATCATTGCAAGTCGTATCTAATAGTGATGTTTGATTCTAGTGGGATTAGTAAAAGTAATTAATTGTGAATAATAAAAGAAAAGTAATGATAGAGAAAATGTGTATGAAAAAAAATCACCAATGGCAACAGTGTAAATTAGTTGTCGTTTCACTGGTGTCCGGTGCTGCTGTATATTAATTGTGTTCGTGTCTTCTGTTTATTTTATTGGACAGCGTATCGAAGAATTTTGAGCAAATTCAGCTTTTAGTATTGGGTACACACCCAATTTGATACGATACGGAGTGAAGCATGTGTAAATATTTCGTGAATTTTAATAGATAGCATCAATTCGTCAGTTTGCAATACGGTAGGTGGTCGACAAACATAAAACACGCGCTTTGAATTTACTTGTGCACGTGTTTCGTTCTTATAAGAAAGAAACATTTATCGTTTCATGCACGTTTAATGAATTTTTATATGATGCTATTTATACTTTCAACAAAAATGGTTGTTTTTGTTTGTAGGAATGCCGGCATCTACATATGAACCCATTCAGGCTACTCTCCGTAACGCTTTGAAGAAGCCACGGAGCCCCGATGAGAACACTTTGGATGAAGAATTGGCCGGATCGACCAAAAAGGCATTATTAGCTGATATTGAGTTCGAATCGGCTGGTACTTACTCGAGCACAGTATTAGATCGCCTTAAATCCAAATATATTGTGCTTTCCAACGAAAACACAAACAAAATTCCTAATATAAGGTAAATTTCATTTACTAATCTCTATAATAAATCGGTGATTATAGACATAGCAATAAAAAACAAACACATACGTTTAATTAATAAAATGGTTCGTCGTTAGAACGGTAAAAATTGCGCGCCAACTTGTGCTAATATTATCTCATCTTATCGCTATTATGAACTAAAATTAAAGAAATTCAAAATAAACATTGTTCTCAATTTCAATACAGATAGATTTTATGTTTATTTTTTATTTTATAGCATATGTTTACATTAATCCTTAGTGATCAGGCTTAGCTTATTAATTGAGAAACGTCTTAAATAACACAATTCAAAACAAACATTGAAAAAATACTTTTATTTACAAACTATTTTTTGCCGGTGGACGACGAGCCAAGTTGGTTATATAGAAAATGACTAGATTTTATTTATTGCATGCTGATATCAACAACAAGTATATTAATAACTATATTTATTATTATTATTTAAGTGTTAAAAAAGAAGATATGGGTGGTGATGAAACGTTAAAGTCGCCGAAACATGAACTCTACCCGTTAAATGCGGTACAATTAGGATGGGGCAATTGCGACTGGGCGGTTGGCGCCGGAATGGTTAATGTTGGTAACACTTGCTATCTCAATTCAACACTACAAGCTCTCTACCATGTGCCTGCACTTGTTAATTGGCTAATTTCTGATAAACAAAACTGTTCGGAATGCGAAGAAGGTATGGTAAATTACACAAATTCTTATTTCACGTCATGTCGCCCTAAATTTTCTTTGAAATTCAACATATGCGTTGATAACAATCTTGGAATATTTTATATACTATTTGATCAATATTTTAAACATATCTTTATTGTGCATTTATTTGAATGACATGTGTCAACGCACATTGTAAAATATTATGGAGCATTAAAATTTAAAGCCGTTCTATAATCGAGGAAACGTGATTTTTGGATGCCCCAATACTTTAACAACGATGCATCTTAGATGCTCTGTAATTTGAATTAAATTCGTTCAAGAATTATTTGATCGAAATATAAATGCTTTGAAGTTTAAATGGTTTCACAAATATTTTCTTTAGTACTTTACAGTTAATAATGCTAATAATTTGATTTAATTCCGTATAACTATACCGGGATATCATTCGCAAAGTAAATTTTTCCGTCGACTATTTTTTATAAATAATTCAATAATTATTTAGAAGTTTAATAATAATCTTGAGTTATAATAAAAAGAAAATCCATTTATTCCCTCATATACAATCAATTTTTTTAAATACTATTGTGTAATGTGTTGCCTAGTAACCATGGCCACTTTAAAAAATACTATACTATTTTTACAAAACAAAAAATAATTTATTGTTTATATTTTTTTTTCAACTGTTTAATAAATTCTGCATCAGATTTAAATGAAATTAAAAACATTTGAAAGTAACCAAAAGGTCGTGTAGCTTCTACGATATCTCTGGCGAAAAACGGGGTCGCAAATCGTCGCTTTTAGTCGGCAATTCAATTTCAAAACCTTTAAATTAACAAATCTAAAATCGAGATTATTTTGTAGATAAGAAATAGTATAAATATGAAATATAAATATGGCCATGACTTATTGGGCTCCCCATTATCGGTAAAATTCTAAAATAATAATCCATTTTTTTTATCATTTTAGGTACATACATTTGCATAATATGCGCGATGCGACAGACACTACAACAATCCCAACAACGAAACACAAACTCAATCCGTCCATATTTAATTTATAATAAGTTACGTAATATATGTAAAAATTTTCTGCCTGGCCATCAGGAGGACGCACATGAGTTTTTGCGCTATCTCGTTGAGGCGATGGAGAAATCATACTTGTGCCGATACAAAAACTACCATCAATTCGATGGACGTACGAAGGAGACGACGCCGTTGAATCAAATTTTAGGTGGTTACCTGCGTTCGACTGTGCGCTGTTGCGAGTGTGAACATATAAGTACAACCTTTCAGCATTTTCAAGATCTGTTGTTGGATGTACGAAAGGCACAATCGTTGGAGGATGCGCTTGAGACTTGCTTTACCCGCGAACAATTAGATGACGAATCGTATCATTGTGAAAATTGCAAGAAAAAGGTGCGGTTTTGTTAATGTTAATTCGCTTTTATCAAATTTACTAAATTATGTTTATTTTTTAGGTACGGGCGATGAAACAGTTCTCGTTGGAACGTGCGCCGATGGTGTTGTGCATACAGCTGAAGCGTTTCTCGGTGACAAACAACAAAATATCGAAGCATATTAGCTTTAAACAACGTTTAGAATTAACAAAATTTGCAATAAACAAACCGAGTACACCACTTGTGTATAGATTAGTGGCGTTAGTTAGTCATTTAGGGCCAACGGTCAGCTGTGGACATTACATTGCTGTTGCACAGGCGCCTTGTGGAAATTTTTATTTATTCGATGATAGTAATGTAAGTAAAATAATGTTAACTATCATTATTTTCATTTATATTCTCTCTGAATTTATTACTCTTACTTTATTTCTCTTTTGCATGTTTCACACTAGGTAATTCTCTTTAATTTAATTATGATGCATTAGTAATGTAATGAATGAAATACGGTTTAATTTGTTTTTGTAACGAAACGGATGCAAAACTTTTTTTTAATTACAATCGAATTTAATATTAATGACAAATAATTAATAAATATGGTATATGTCATTCAGGTCCGACCGATTTCACACCAAGACGTCTTCAATACAAATGCTTATATAATGTTATATGAACTAGAAATGACACAGACACACAAAACTCAACCGACGAATGGGACGAAACTACATAAACCAAGTCTTTCTACGAAAATCTTGAATGCATCAACCTCACCAGCTAGTAATAGTAATAATAATAACAATAATAATAATAATAAGTCCTTAAATGGAAGTATAAGTAATAGTGTTGTATACGGACCGGAACTACCTCCACCAAATAAATTATTAAAATTAGAAGATACAAACGATGTGGTATCGAGTACTCGAAATGGTGTACATGACGAAACGTCATCATCTACATCCTCATCCTCATCTTCATCGTCTTCATCACCATCTAGCGATAGCGAAACAGAGCAGGTAACTTCAAAAAATCATAAAGATCAAACAATGGTAGTAACGCCAAACAAACAAACATTTAGCGGAACCGATGCGAAGAAGTTACCTATTAAAACGTTGACATCGAAAACGTCATCGCCATTAAGTCATCATAGAAATAATAATGCATCAGCATCCTCATCATCATCGTCGTCCTCATCCACAATAACAGCAAATAATAAGCATAAAAATGAGGGTGTCACAACAACAAATTCATCCAGTTTTAAAAAATTGGTTCCGTATGATGAAGATAGCAGTTCGAATGACAGTCGGTCGAATGAAGGTAAAGTGTCTGCAAGGGCGGCGAATGGCGAATGGTTCGTTACATCGTCAACGAATAATACGCCATCGTCAAAGAATAATACTAGTAATACCGTTAGTCAATTGCTGAAAATGTCGCATGATGGTTACTCATCCAATTCGGTTCTATCGTGGAATGGCACGCGATCGAATTTATCGAAACAAGTCAATCTTGAAAAACGAGAAGAGCGGAAAAGGCCGCATGGAAGTGACGACGAACAAGACCAAGGACGCGTTAAACATGTCAAAACATCAAATGGAAAATTTAAATCAAACCCGGGGTTTAACCCAATACAGGTAATAACTAACGAAAAATTATTATGTGCAAATTTTCTAAATAATGAATTTTTTTATTGGTTGTTTAGGATTTTCATAATAGTAAAAACTGGACGAACGGTAATTCGTCCTATCGACAATTTTACAATGGTAGCAAGCATCGCAATCGGCGCTTTCATCACAGACGCAACTACAAAAACTTTCGCTATGGGCATTAAGAATTAGAATCGAGGATGGGATGGTGACCTACGTGTTGGAACGAAATCTTGGATTGTACGTTATGACGGCGTTTGTTGCGCTCCGAATATTGTGTTTTCCTTTTTTGTACATTGATTAACAAAGAAATAATTTGCGGAGCGCATATTTAATGTTTAAAATACATGAAGAGTACATATATATTATAAATATATTACACTAAGGTAAGAATGTTACAGTTTTCATTTTTCATCTGAACCGAACACAAAACCGATCTATTCTCTTTTTTTTAATTTTTGCTCAAGTTTTCTGTTAACTACTACCAATAAGTCAGTTCCTTTTTTATATATAATATAAATGTTTTCACTATTATTATTTTTTGATTGATTTGTTTTTGTGAATTATTTAGTATATGTATTGTATGTATGTAAATATTAGTTTACATTTACATTTTTGTATAATTGTTTAATTTTTTTTGTATAGCATGATGATAAAAATGTTATGATCAAAAAAAGAAGTCTCTCACTTCGTATAATATTATAATAATTTTCTAGATTTTAATACATACTAAAGTATTAATAAAATTGTAAATGTTTCTTACGTTATAATTTACAAATTTGTTTTATTTTGTTTTTCTATTGCCACGTGGTTTAATAATCCTTTTTAATTGTGTAATTAAATATTTATATACTAAGCTAAATTCTATAAAAGAAATCATGTTTATGTAAAGCATTTCTTTATTTTTTGTTTTGTGGTGAATACCAATAGGGATTTAAGGTAACGTTTACTAACAAGCCTATTATAGAATACGATACTCGCAAATTGTTACATTTTAATCAATATTAGGTTTCCTCACACTTTACAGTAAATACTTAAGTATCTCTACGTTTCATTGATTAATATTTACATACAAATTAATGCATATTTCATTTTGTATAAAGCGGTCACAATCCATAATGTTTCTTTCCTTTAAGTTAATGCATTTTTCTTTATTATATATAAGTTTGTATAATTTAACTTGTGTAAATATATAACATTGAAATTAAGATAGTACAATTATTAAAATGTAAAAAACAATGCCAGAACAACTTATTGTAACAATAATAAATCTGGTGATTTTTATATAGATTGTTGTTTTAATATAATAATCTCATTTAATTTATTTGCATTTAAATTACTTTTGGTCGTCATTAACAAAACTTGTTATACCTCATTTACGCTTTAGAAATGACGAAAGTCAAAACGTAAAGTTGTACCTGCCGATTTGAATTCATCGTATTTCTGCCTTCCAAATAAATTGTCGGAAGTGTCATAAAATTGTCAAATCGTACTTTTACTTGGGATAGCAAACTGTACCTCTCTCTCTCTTGCACTTATTAAACAATCACTGTGTGTTGGAATATATAGTAGGCGAGGTGAAATAGTCATGTTGCGTTCGTGTGGTATCATAAATAATTGATGTGATCAACTGTATGAAGGCGGAATGAAATAACCGTAACTGTACGAAATTAGCCGAACGATTTTATATGAAACAAATTTAGTGGCTTTTATTTAGTTTCAATTAATTTAAAAGAAACTGATGTACTTTTTTACTTTCTTACTAAAAACACATTCAACAAGGAAGAACCAATAAATACAACCTCTGCGAAAATAACTTGTAACTTGTTTTCTTTCAAGCAAGCCAGCTTTCCCAAATACAATTTTTCCATTCTATATAAATAAAATGCAAAAGCATGCGTATTTAAATCCTAAAAATATCTAAAACAAAGTATCATTTAAATTGACTTAATTTTTCAAAGAAATATTTTCTGGACGATTATTTGATCGATTTCCTTGTTTTTCTACTTGAGTTTTTAAGCTTTAAGGAATCAAAACTCAGTATACCTCACGACTCTACAGCTTATCGTATAAAAAGGATAAATGTTAGACTTTTTTTTATCAAATAATATGTTCGAGGTATATTAAAACTTTCAACTAGCACGAGGTTATTGGTAAAAAAATATGAAATTCAACCATCGCTTATTTTATTCCATTCAGAATAATTCTTTTTAACTACATCTATAAAAATAGTATTCTTGAAAATTAAATGCAATTTTTGCGATAATTAAACTCAATTAGTTAGTCAAAGTACATAAAAATCATATGTAAAAACAAAAATTGAAAACAAAATATTACAAAAATTCCTGTGTATTCGTAAAGTTATTCGTTCTCTTTATCCTTGTTTTTCTTCTTCTTTTTCTTCTTTTCAGACTGAAAACAACAACAGCATTATTAATGCAATTCAAGTGATTATAAACACAACTTACCGTTGGCTCAGCAGCACCATCTTCAGCTTCTGTTGTTTCAGTGGTTTGAGATAATTCGGCATCCTCGCCATCCGGATTCTTTTTATGCTTCTTCTTTTTCTCCTTTACTGGTGCGTCAACCTCCATTTTTACTTCTACTTCACTACCCACACTCATTTTGCGCTAAAATAAATTCTAAGATAGTAATTTTTTTTATCGTATTGTTAATGGTAATTTACCTTCTTTTTGGAATCATCTACGACTCCTTCTGTCGGCTCGCTTTTAACTATCCTAAAACCATATAAAATATTAGAGTAAGTTAAGGCACAATCAACAATCTCTATGATTAATGCTACCAGAATTTTATTTTGATGTACACAAAATTTCATCTTTGGGAATGTATTAAAAATATTTTTTGTTAATTTTCTATTTTGTTATGTAAAGATATGAATGTTAACAATTGTTGATGCGATTGCAAAGGTAATATGATGCAATAAAATTTTTATCTCGATTGTTTCCTTTCTCGCTAATTCATAGCTTCAGAAGTGAATAAAATGTGTATTCTAAATGTAACCTTCATTCCCAATCACAATTTTGAAATTAGTTTAGTTCTAATTCGAGTTTGGGAGTAAAAATAAATTTTAGTTCGTAACAGCATCATTTGGGAGCGATTAGATAAGTACAAGTGACTTTATAACCGATTTTAAGATTTCAAGTAAAAAAACAAATACCGCAAGTATTAACTTGCAACAATAAGCAATGTAATAATTATATCAACTTACGAATAATCAACGTAGCTGTGTAACCATTCCTTTGGTGTATTTTCATTTGGTTTGCCATGCTTATCTAACATTCCCTGAGCGATTAGAAGTTTCTTCTGTGAAGAACGCGGACCCAAGCCCCATCGTCTTGGATAAGTATCGCGCTCCATGATTACACGCTTTATTTTCGCAACAACACCGTGATCGCACGTCGCCATCGTCGATGTCGTCATCAATGCGATGGCTAACGCTACTGCTTCACCTATAAATAAAAACAATGTAAAAATGCACGAGCTAGGTAACAACCAATCTACCTTTTGTTGTAACAATTACGATCTCTTCATTGAGTTCTATTCCGTCTTCGTACCGCAGCACACCGGGTAGGAGAATTTTCGCACCGTAACATACCGCATTCACCGAACTGTCTTTCATAATAATGCGCTTGTGCCTGATTAGCAGTCCTTCTAACGGCTTGACCACTCTACGTAGGTAAGTTTCATCTTTGAAATTTTCATATAGCCACATCGCGTCTAACACATCATGCATCGTTGCCATATCGTCCATTTCGGTTTGAATACCGGAGCGTACGCGACGCAATTCTAACATTTGACCGCCGACGCCTAATACTAAACCTAAATGCACGCACATCGTACGAATGTAGGAACCAGCCTCACAACTAACCCAAAACACTCCTATAAATCAATGATATCGTCTTTAGTATCTTTGTCCTGTTATACATAAGTGTATCCAAAAGACAACAGATTGGCTTTATATTGGAGACGTTTGAATATATGAAATTTTCCCCGTCTAGGCATGTATATATTCATTTAACATTCCTAGAAGGTCCTGTTGAGTTTTGTGATTTTTTTATTGTGGTGTTTGTGTTTTACGTGCTCGTCGTTTTTTAAATTAGCTGATTTTCATGTGTGGTTTTTCCACTTCAAGAAAAGAAGGATATCAATTGATGACCAACTTCGCTTTCGTTGTCTTGTTACTTTTTATAGTTACTCTATAGGAAACATCGTTAGCAAAGTTTCAAAACGGTTTGAAGCAGAAGAGACCTATGCTCTTATTCAGAATGCGACACTAGTTAACTAAATTTTTGTGGAGTGGGGCTGCTTGATGCAGGCGTAGTAGGAAATATGTATAACAAATACGCGAAGAAATAGGCGCTACATACATTTCAGTAAAAATAAACGAAACATAATAATCATTTTTTCGCTTACTCATAATGAAATTAATCCGCGTCTATTATTTGCCTGAGTGTGCAACGTACTTAAACAACTAGACACTGAATTTTTATGGTGAGTAGTTCTTGATGCAAGCGTGTCAAGAAAACGAATGACCAACATGCGAAGATGTTTATTTTATCTTGCCCGATAATGCATTCTTTTTTTTGCTTTAATCTTATCTGGAATGTTGGTTATTTATTTTTTTAACATTGCGTTAAGAATCTCATTCGGTAAAAACTAAAGCGACTAGTCACCCAAGTCTGATTTGTGGGCGACAGATGGCTAGTTCAGTGACGCTGTTAACAAAAATCAGTCATCTCAAAAAACTACGAACGCAATACACATGGCATCATACAAGCGAAATGTGATCTTTCAGACCAGTAATACTTCCCAGATGAATTATCAATGTTAGATGTATTCATGGCCAGACACAAAATGGAAGATATTCGAAATCCTCCCCAATATAAAATCAACCTGATTTCTTTACAATACATCTTCGATTAATATTTACCCATATTTCTATCCGCATCAAAGTCACATAGTTTGCTATCGTACACGGTACGAACACGTAGCTGTCGCTTGACGGCCGAAATTAGTGGAGGACGCTGGAATAAAGCGCCACGTAGCTTTTCTAAACCTTGTAACACCTGTTTGCGACCGCCATCAACTTCCGAATGTAGCTTGAACACAGCGACGTACTCTTTTCCGGCAGATTGTTGTGATTTTGCGAGTCGTGTAGCGCGTGCCAAGCATACAATTAAACATCCTATAAAAATACAACACAAAATGAATTAGGTCACGCTACACAGTACCGTTTTATCGAACTAGTCAATACTAGGCCAAGGCACATTTACGGGCACGTTCAATGCGCCAAACTTTTGATATATATCGCCTTTCGAAGACGGATCCTAGGTCTTGACCTTTTTGTCGGATAAAACGGTTCTAACGCTACATATAAACTCGGTGGTAAATGAAGGTGAGCGACTGCAATACAACCAAGCCCTTAAAGCGGAGTTCCGCGTTTGGGTAATCGCCGAATCCCAAATCACTTATTCTGCTCAAACATGTATCAACGCACCTACGTTTTGCTTATCAGCACTCATATGACCTAGCCAATGTAGATGCGCTGGTAAGTTAAGCAAGAGTGGGGACCTCCTGTAAAATCACCAGAACTGGGAACTTCACCTTTAACGTTTCTAACATAATTTGTAGGGAACCATAATACAAATGTTTTACGATGTGCTTATGCGAAAAATGCTCGGATTCATTCGCCAGCGAGTTTACCTACCACACACATAAAATATATATGAATACATAAATGTATGCCGTAATATTTGGCAATATTATTGTTAGTCTTTAAATACAAGACGTTTACGCAAAGAAATACCTGTTACTTTAGGATCTAATGTGCCTGAATGGCCTGTTTTCTCCACCTTTAATATACGCTTAACCCACGCGACGACTTCATGACTGCTCGGATTGCTCGGCTTATCCAGATTGATGAAGCCACTGCTGAGGTATTCGTTGATGTCGCGTCGCAGCGGCGATGAGCCGAATGGCAACGGAGTGTAATGACTGGTGCGAATATTCAAACGATCAAAGTTCTGTAACACGCAAATCAATCTAGTCGCATATGAAACAAACATGCAAGCGGCTTACTTTGAGTAATAATGGCCATTTGGAAGCGTCGAGCTGCTTGACGGCATCGCTCGGCTGTACTTGAAATTCGTTCGTTTGTTGAATCTCCGCAACGACTTTATCCTTTGATTTCTTCTTCTTTTTCTCTTTGAGCGGTGGTTGCGCTGAAATGGGATCGATTGGAAAACGTGGTCACATTTACGCAGTACACGAATCACTTTATATATTGAATGTCTGCACTTTGCGATTATTATTATTATATTTTCGTGATAAATAGTGTTATGTTAATTCATAATTTAATAAATCTCACCTGTATCGGCCATTTCTCAAACAATTAACAAAAACGAGAAAAACACGTGGTGATGCTACGCTTGCTTGTAGGTTAGGAATAACAAACACGGCGTTAAGCGTCCTTGTACGAAATGTTGCATACCAATAATGCCAATGGCGGCAATGGCGCGATCAGCGCTGATGTTATATTACTAAAACTATTTTATTTAAACAATGAAAATAATTTTAATTTACATAAATGTGTGAATTAGAACTTAATGTTATTATTTATGCAAATTGTAAATTTTATGTTTTGCAATGATTGCAGCTATTTTTATAAGTAGTTAATTTCGTGCTAAATGACAATAATATTTTGGTTGATCATTGAAATTAGTAAAAGAAAATTAATAAAATAGTGTGTTTAGATGTTTAGATATTTATATATTATTTATTTATGATATTTATGCGAATGCTGTTGAACCTACTACCATTGATGTAAGAAAGTTGCCTAACTTACAATACATTGAAAATGTTTTAACATTTCTGTAATGTAATATATTTGTTTATTATTAATATAATTATAAACTATAACATTAAATGAACAATAAATCGAAATTATAATTAACTAAATGTAAATAATCTATTTTAAATTAGTCATAAATTATTTTTTAGCACGTTCATTGATGCATAGAATTATTTTTTTTCAGATCAACTCTTCTGTTTACGCTAAAGATTGGAAGAGGTTTTTCAATGCCTCTTCCGTACTCGCATAGAAGTCTGCAAGATTGAGGCGGCACTTTGGATCATTCGGATAGCTAACTTCTCTTCCTATAAGACCGAGTCGCTATCATGGATAAATTTATTCTCCCAACTAAAACGCAATACAACGCTAAATGTTTAAGATGTATTCTAAAGTCAGGTTTTCGCTTAAACCTTTTCTGGGTCTTTTGTCATTCATCCCTTTCGAAGGATGGCATATTTACTGTCATATTTTTAATATTTAAGTTACAATTTCCCTATTTCTATTACGTGTAATATCTATTGAGGAAACAAGCTCTAAAAGACGTAGGAAGTGAGAACTTCTTAAGGTGCGNCATATTTTAATTGTAAAATCGTAAAAGCGGTCGTATAGCGGAACCAAAGTTGGATTTAAATCACTTTGGAAGTCCATGATTTTTAAAATGAAAACTTCTTCAGGTTAGGTTCTGTCATAACGCTTTCGGTTAGATCTTTCTCGGTTTTATCCAAATTCGTTGTAATCGAAAGATGGCAAGTTTACTGTTCTATGCATAATTTTTAAGCTACATTTTCTCTATTTTTATTGTAAAGTCGTAATGCGGTCCTAATATCAACTGCGGAAACAAAGTTTGCTCTAAAAGACTTTGGAGGTCTATTATTCGAATTAATTAATAAAATAGTATATATTTGATTTCATTTATTAATGCTATACTAGTGAACGTTTTTACCAGTGATGTAGAAAATGTTGTTTAATTTACATTTTGAAATGACATAGAATAATTTTTTCATTTTTGTAACCAAATATATTTGTGTATTATTATTACTATTATTATTATATTATAATTTTATAAATCATAGCATTAAATATACAATAAAGCGTAATTATAATTATAATTAATTAAAAACAAGTAAATTATTTTAGATCAGTCATGAATCATCAATAGTGTTTGTTTGTAGTAGTAAATGCATCGAGTGTCCTCTCCTAGTTCACGAAACAAAAAAGGGAATTTAAGATCACGCATCTTGCACGTCCTGCGTCGGCTGTTTGTGTGCCAAATACAACGTTATAATACTTGTCAGTGCGCTCACTAAAAATATCACATCAAACCATCGATAATAGAAGCTAAATTGCAAATCGCCCAACACCTGCGTGATGATCGTCCGATACTCGGCCGGCATGCTCATTCGCAACAGCAGCACCGACGACAAGAAGTACATGCCCATTATTTGGGCCAACACCAGCACGATGATATTCGAGCTTTTAATCGATGAAATTTTATTGAAAAACTGCAACATAATAAAAACACAGGCTTAAATTTATTCAAGATCAGTGGGTAAACAAAGCGTAAACAAATCTATTCCTTTTCTTTTTGATGATATTAATTACTTGAAAGCTTTGAGACAAATTTTTACAAGTAAAATAAATAATGAAATTGGAAAACCTGACATTTTTTGTACTTAAAATGTATTTGTTGATTAACCAAGCGTTCTTTAATTTCATCATTCATTTTCATTTCAAATTGTAGATCAAAACAAACAAGATTTATCTACTACAAATAAAACTAATACGAATGCAACATTTGGCTATAAGTTTATTTGTGCATCATTGGAACATGTCTGAGGTAAAAACCTAGAACATTAAATTGTTTTCGAAGAGGAATTTGCCTAAACTTGCCTGATAAATAGAATGATTGATAGTTCACAATAGGAATAAAAAGTCTCCGTTAAGAACATTATTCCGCAGATAGAACAAAGCTAGTCTCTATTAGTTTATGGTAAGGCTTTTCAACCTTTTACATTTTAGGCAACATCTTAAGTTCATGGTCTTCAAGGTTGTTTATATTCTACCATAAAATGCATTCTCAAACTTTTGCTTTATACTCAAATTTACAAGAATACTTATCCAGCAAGTTCTCGGAGAATTTCACTAATAAATCCATCATATAACTAGTTTAAACAATTTGTTTTAAATAAAAATGGATTGATTTTGTCAACATTCCTAGGAATTCTAGGGTTCCGCAGAACGCAGATTAGAAAACCCTGGTCTATGGTCTTGTCTCTTTCTTTTTAACAACATAAATATTAATTGTAATGTATAGCAGATTATTTATACTGTCGAATATAGTGTAGTTACCTTTGTGAGAGTTAGTAGAAGTCCACGAATTGATGTGATGACAATGCATCCAACTAGAATGAAGGAGATGTGCTGCGACCAGAAGGCCACGTCGATATTTAAACCCATCCAATGCACGGCGATTTCGATACCGCGTGTGACAATGTCTTTTTTGCCCACACGATCGAAAACTATGTTAATCGTACACTATAAAACACTTCAAATTAATAAGAAATTCGCAAAAAGTGGGTGAATGAATTACTATGAAAATTTTCCATAAGCAGTATAATGAAAAGATATACCCGAGGAAGTTGAAATACTTTCCCTGCCACGTCTTGGACCATTCGATGCGCTCCAGCATGTTGTGATTTTCATGCGCTTCGAGAAATAGTTGTCGGCTCAACTCCTCCAGTCCAGCGATTTCCAATTTCAATTGTGAAATATCTTCAAAAGCAATTAAGTAGATTAATATGAAGTTATTATGTTTTCCGAATGATACTGTTTTAATTAAAATTTCCAAAATCGAAAGTAAATATGAAAAACCTGCTAATTTCTTAAGTATCCTTTACAAATCGTCTGTAGATTTATTTCAAAATTAATATTGCTTTTTAAAGGAGTACGAATGCAGTGAAATTCAGATAAAATCCCATTAATTTTATATATACTAGCGGTGGAAAATTTAGTCCAGATTTGTACAAATATAAGAAATATTAATAAAGGACGTGCAAAAATCATTTGGAAAATGCAACAATTTGTTAAAAAAATATTAAATTTGCACATTTTTCAGCAAATTTAATTTGCATTAGGAACTTAAAACTTAATAATAACGTATGTTCGAATCATTTTCTAGCTTCAATAAAGTTTGCATCAATCAAAAAGTATTTTCAGACATTCTCAGCCAATTACAATTTTGTGTGCCAACAAATTTAAAGTTTGTCGACAAATCATTTTCATTTGAAGTGAAGCAAATGGAAAACGTCTCAATAGTATATGCTTACTTTCTTGGTTGCCCTTCGGATTGAATGAATATAGCATACTCCATATGCCTTTACGATTCCCCGAATTTTCAGCGCACTTCTCCATTTGCTGCCGCTTTGATATTGCAATGCGTTTCTTTTTCATGACAACCATGTCCATCGTTTGCATTAGCCGCTTCTCGACCATAGCAACATCCGCCACGCTTACTTCTCTAAAAAGATATTATTCATTATAGTTACATACGATATATTAAGTTCTAGTAGTTGAAAAGCGAAATTGTTACTTTATAATTGAGCTTTTCTTGTTTTCTAATTTTGTGTTATACAACCTGAAGTGAGTAAACCATTGCTGGAATTATTTCTTAGCCAAAAAGATAGCCAAGATCAGAAACAGGACCTTTCGCTTTCCATCCATTCCCAAACTGGTCGAGTTTAGTAAATCGAAGGTATATTGTAAAGTAAACAAATCTTATATTCGAGATATTAAGCTCTACCCCTCGGATAAAAAGAATGGAAAGCGATAATCTCACTTTGTGATCGGATTTTTTTTATTTCCAAACTTGATTCATACCACTTGAAGTGAATAAACTATTGTTGACTTTATTTAGTCGCCAAAACAATTGTCAAAATCACAAAATGAATCTTTCGCTTTCCATTCTTCCTCACCTTGCTAGAGCTAAGTGAATTGAAAGTGACTATACCCTTAAATAAAGCTAATATCGAATGGATCGTATATCAATGAACATTTGTAGTAACTCTTATCAGATTTCAAAGATATTGTGTTGAATGAACATATAATGCCGATCGTTACCGTTAGATTATATTAAACGAGAATTTGTTAAACATCCTGTTATTTTACGTTTATGTGACTTATGCACTTTTATATCCTTTTTTAATATTAGTGGCACCTCCGATTTCCAGACCGCAACTTCGCAAAGCAATGAGCACATTCGTGTTACAAATGTCAAGATTAAATCATCAAGTACACCATTCTTTACAAGGTAACTTAATTTATTTACTTCTAGATTATTAAATTATTCAAGATTAATAAAATATCAATATTTGTTTGAATAATTTAGTCATTTTATTCAAAGTGATTCACTAAGTAACAATTAAACAAGTTTTTGATGTTAGACACTTGTTGCTTACTTATTAATTTTAATTAAATTAATTAATTATTATTAATTTGTTAATTACTGTCATTAATTTTATATGCTTTATCTTAGATTTGCACACAATTAATTATTTAGTTAACATTATTTATTTACTTCTAGACTACTAAATATTATTATTATCATAGCTTATTTATTGTTATTAACAAAAAATGTAACAATAATTTTATTGACAAGCGTTTTATATGCTCTATCTTGGATTTGCAAACAATTTATTAATCAGTTTACGTTATTTATTTATTACTAAATTATTTAATATTAATATTATACCTATATAATATTGTTCAATGTTTCTTGAATAATTTTCTCATTTTATTTAAAGTGATTTACTAAGCAAAAGTTAATCAAGTATTAGATCTTGAGCATTAGTTGCTTATTTATTGTAATTAGCAAATATAATGAAAACTGTAACAATAATTCTATCAATAAGCGTTTTTATATGCTATCCTAAATTTGAAAACAGTAACAATTAGTTATCGTCAATTTGGATTTTAATCATATTGGAAATGAAAGCCGAAATGCATATCAATTCAAATCGAGAAAACTAAAAAGTTTGTGTAAATTATTAGGAATATATATTATCACAGAGTATTTCCAATAATTTTCATTGACTAAAATCTTTGTTTAAAGGGTAATATCAAACAGCACACATTGCTGTCTATTTATAAAATTTTAAAAGAAGTGATAATAATAGATTT